>JAHKKF010529035.1:0-40978 GCA_019740295.1 Labeo calbasu
GCCGTTCGTTGTAGTTCTTGAAAAGGGATTTTTTAAAAACGAAATATCTCCCTTTGGAGTGGACTTTGAGATTTGTAACTTTGTAGATCTTTTTTATGTCCAAAGATACACACCACACACTGACTAAAGTTCAAAAAGTGAAAAAGCATAATAGCACCCCTTTCAACTAACAATCTTAACTGATTCTGTCAGAGTCTGGTGTTATCATGTTGTTAAGCTAACATTTAAAAAAAAAACTTCTAACAATTTTAACTGATTCTTATGGAGTCTGGAGTCTGAAACATCCTAATACTCCAACAAACTCTAACAAGCTCAACTGATTCGAACAGAGGCTGATGTTAATACATTGCTAAGCTAGCATCTCAAAATTTCAAACTTTACCAAAACTCAGCTGATTCTAACAGAGTTTGAAGTTTTGAGTTTTGAGGCTAACATCTTAAAACTACTGGTGTTAAAATTAGCGTGTTAACGCAGGTGATTTTTTTAATTTTAACGTGTTAAAAATATTTAACGCAATTAAAGCAGGGGCGGTGCTAGGTTTGACCACCCTACCCACAACCATTAAAGTGCGTTTATTAATAATGATGATAATAATACATTATAATGTAATATAATCATACATTATAATAATAATAATATATAATATATAAGACAAATAATATAAGACGAGCGTTTGGCATTAAAAAGTATATAAATTGTATTATTTTTATTAAAATAATCAATCGTTTCACTATATAAGACCCTTCTTTCTTGACTGGGATCGTTTACAACCACATTTGGGATCGTTTGAAGCTGCATTTAAACTGCCTTTTGGAAGTTCAAAATCGGGGCACCATATCAGTCCATTATATGGAGAAAAATGCTGAAATGTTTTCCTCAAAAAGCATAATTTCTTTACGACTGAAAAAAGAAAGACATGTACATCTTGGATGACAAGGGGGTGAGTACATTATATGTGAATCTTTGTTTTGGAAGTGGACTTCTCCTTTAATACTTCAACAAACTAACAATATCAACTGATTCTAACAGAGCCTAATGTTAACACATTGTTAAGCTAGCATCTCAAAACTTCAAACTTTAACAATCTCAGCTGATTTTAACAGTCTGAAGTTATCACATTGCCAGGCTAGAATCTCAAAACTTCAAACCTCCACAATCTCAACTGATTCAAACAGTCTGTTGCTAAATTGTCAACATAATCTAATTTGAGTCTAGCAGAGTCTGATGTTAGCATGTTGCTATAAACTTACAACTTAATTTTCTAAAAAACTCTAAACAAACTGTATTCTAACAAACTTTGACGATCTTGACAGATTCCATAAGAGTTCGATGTTAGGATGTTGCTAAGCTAACAAATTTTAACAGCCTCGATTGGTTTCAATAGAGTGTTTAGTTTTTAGATTCGTATGTCACACTCATTTGTCACACATACTAATAATTCGAGCCTTGTGTGCTTCCTGTGTGAGAGTTAGCAACGCATGAAGTCAGCTTTTAGGTTGGATGTTGTGTTAAGGGTTGTTAAAAAACCAACATATGCTGGTAGGTATGTTTTGATGCTGGTTTAAGATGGTCCTTTGCTGGTTTATGCTGGTCCTTTCCAGGTTTAAGCTGGTCCTCTGCTGGTCCTTGACCAGCAGCATGACCAGCAGCATGACCAGCATAAACCAGCAAAGGACCAGCTTAAACCAGCAAAGGACCAGCTTAAACCAGTATCCCAGCATCAAAACATACCTACCAGCATATGCTGTTTTTTTCACCAGGGACACCTACAATTTGTAGTGACAAAACGACCGTAAGTCATTGAACTTCAGTAAAAATTGCCATTTTGAGGCAACATAAGCATAAACTGCCTTTGGCAATATAAAAGTCAAGTTCAACTTTTTGCCACAGTGAGTGAAGACAGTGAAGCTCACTTGGTTTTGGAACAGAGCCTGTGTCTCAGTGCATATGTTTGTGTGTATGCAGGAGGGCAGTGAGTACATGCAGTACCTGAGGCAGAGCCAGCATGAAATTCTCAAAGAGGAAGAAAGGAGATATCGCTTCCTTGCTGAAAAGCATTGCGGACTTACACAGTCACTACTATACCTTATCAACAAGGTACAGCTGCTTTCCACTGGAGTTCATTAGCAGTGTGCACTCAGTCATATAGATCCTCTTTCCAGTTCCTTCCAAACCTTATCAGCCCACTGCACAAGCATTTTTCCGTGTGTTGACAGACGGGAGTATCTCTTCAGCAGAGAGCAGATGGTTGGAAAGAAAAAGTCAGTGAGAGCAGAAGTTCCAGACCTCGAACGCCCACTCCATCAGATCAAGAAGCTCAGGTGACACTGGAATGATGGGAATGAAGAGTAACTGCTCATCTATCCATATTCCCCCACTTTTCCGTGCTGTTTTAGGCTGACTGCCGAGTCCAGACATTTCCACAATCACATAATGGAACAGATGGGTAGCTTTGTGTGGTGTACAGTACAAGGTCCAAAATTAACTTTTTTCACATCTGTCAGTTTTGGGTGAATTTACAAGCCAAGAAATAGTTTTTGCATCATTTCAAGTCGTGAAATGTCATTTGCAATACACAACTTGTTTTTGCTGGAGGTAGAGCACTTTTTTTTTTTTTTTTTTTTTTACATATTACTATGAGATAAACATTTTGTTTATTTGAAATAAAGGACATCAATGAATGGCTCACAACAAGACTTACATTAAGAAAGTAAGTAAATAAAAAACAGTAAAAATTATGTTTTAAAGTTTGGCTTGTGGCTAAACCACAAGAATGTGTTTTTATATACTATTAATCATTTTTTGAAGTTCACAGCCAATAAAAATGACTTTCCATTTCCATTTAACAAACTAACAATCTCAACTGACTAATAGTTTAATGTTAGCATATTGCTAAAATTTCAAAATCCCAACAAACTGTAAAAACCTTAACTGATTCTAATAGAGTCTGTCATTAGCATGTTGCTAAGCTAGCATCTTAATACTTTAACAAACTCTAAAAATCTCTGCTGATTCTAGTCTTACATTAGCATAATGCTAAGCTAACGTTTCAAAACGTCAATACACTTTAACAATCTCAACTCAGTCTAATAAAGTCTGATGTTAGCATGTTGCTAAACTACCATCACAGTACTTCAACAAACTCTAACAAGCTGATTCTAGAGTCTTGATGTTAGTATATTACTAAGCTAAAATCTCAATATATCAAGAAACTTTAACAATCTCAACTGATTCTAATAGAATTTGATGTTAACGTGTTGCTAAGATAACATAATACTTCAAACTTTAATAATATCAACTGATTATACTATACTGTCATTAGCATGTTGCTAAGCGACCATCTCAATACTTCAACCAACATTAAAAATCTCAACTGATTCTAAAAGAAATTTACATTAGCATGTTGCTAAACTAATATATCAGTACTTAAACTAACAATCTCAGCTGATTCTAAAAGTTTGCTAAGCTAACATCTCAGCGTCAACAAACTCTACAAATCTTAACTGATTCTAATAAAGTTTGACATTAGCATGTTCCTTGCTGAAAAACTAGCCTAAGCTGGTTGTCTGGTTTTAGCTGGTCATCCAGCCTGGTCTTAACTGGTCATAGCTTGACAGCAGGCTGGTTTTAGAGGGGTTCTGGCCACTTCCTTAGCTGATCAGGCTGGGAGACCAGCTTAAACCATCTAAGACCATCCAACCAGCCTAGGCTGGTTTTAGCAGTTTTTTTATTTATTTATTTATTTTTTCCAGCAGGGTTGCCAAGCTAACATCTCAATACTTCAACAAACTTTAACAGTCTCCGTTGATTCTAAAAGTCTGACATTAGCATGTTGCTAAGCTAATGTCTTAATACGTCAGTAAACTAAAAATTTCGACTGATTCTAATAGTCTGATGTTAGCATGTTGCTAAGATAACATAATACTTTAAACTTTAATAATATCAGCTAATTTTATTTGAGCCTGCGATTAGTATGTTGCTAAGGTAACATCTCAATACATAAATAACAATATCAGCTGATTTTTATAGCGTATAACATTTACATTTGCTAAGCAATCACCTCAATACTTAACAGTCTCAACTGATTCTAATAGTTTGATGTTAGCATGTCACTAAGCTAACTTCTCAATACTTCAGCAATCTCATCTGATTCTGAAAGTCTGACATTAGCATGTTGCTAAGCTAATGCCTTTTTAATACATTAACAAACTAACAATCACAACTGATTCTAATAGTCTGATGTTAGCACATTGCTAAGCTCAATACTTCAATGAACTTTAAAAATCTTAACTGATTCTGAAAGTCTGATAATAGCATGTTGCTAAGCTAACGCCTCAGTATGTCAACAAACTATAACAATCTCAAATGATTCTAAAGGTGTCTTACATTAGCATATTGCTAAGCTAATGTATCAGTACTTTAACAATCTCAGCTGATTTTAAAAGTCTCACATTAATGTGTTGCTAAGCTAACATCTCAATATTTCAAACTCTAATAATTTCACCTGTGTGATGAGGATCCCGATGTCAAAACTTTGCATTTATGCTGCAAAACCAACTTTTAGTCGTATTTTACTATTTCGTGTGTCATTTAGGAGCTTGGTAACCTTAACATTTAATTCTGTTGTGATTCTTGCAGTTAAAGAGTTCTCTAGGCTTTCTGCTGCAGACTGGAGACCGTGAAATGGACCGTGAGCCACTAGGCAGAGTGCCCTCTAGAGGTCTGGAGACACAGTAGTGCTCATGCCCTAATTTCAAAGTTCACAAAGTCAATGTCTAATTTACCTGTTCTGTTAAGACTGACTTCTCCGTACCTCTTCACAGCCCCGTCTCCTCTCCCAAGTCGTTCTCGCTCCAGCTCTGTGGGCGAGTCTTTGGGTCTAGGTGGCGGCCGCTCAATGAGGGCCATTGTGTCCCATCCCGCTTCATCCAATCCAGTACTGCTGCCATTTTCCCGTGGTGACATGGTGACTGTGCTTATACCAGAACCACGTAACGGTTGGCTCTACGGACGCCATGACTCAAGCCTCCGGTGAGAGCGTCTACTGTCAATATTGTGGCTAAAGGTGTAATCTCACTTAGCGTTGCTGTGCTATTGCTTTTCTTTGTTTCTTTTTAGTCAAGGCTGGTTTCCTGCTGCCTATGTAGCATCAACTGAAGACTTTCTACCTTTGGGCTCAAGGTAAAGTATACGAGTCGTAACTACTTAAAAATTGCTTTATTTGATGTTAACGTCTTGATATTTATATTAGCACGTCGCACCGAAGCCACAGCATGAACAACCTCCTGGAGCCAACCAGCCAGTCAGAATATTCAGACACCCAAGGCTACAGTGAAATCCCGTCCACAGTGGTACCTATGCGTCGTGCGTCAGCTGATCTTCGTCCAATCTCTCCCCTCCCTGAAAAAAAGGTGGAGTCTAACAACGAGGTCAAGACCAGCCAGAAAATCTACCACGAGATTCCGCCCCCAGCTGCACCGCTCCGTCGTGGATCGGCCGACATTCGACCGATATCTCCCCTCCCTGACAGGAGGGCGGAGTCTCATTTTGAAAGCAAAGTTGAGCACAAAAATTTTAATGAACTCCCGCCTCCAGCTCCGCCCCTTCCAAACTCTCCTCTCCCTGAGCGAAAGACCGAATCAACCTCTGAGGTAAGTGTTGCATCCACACTGTAGTTTTCCATCAGAGGCTAAATTTGTATTTCATTGTTCATTGTAAGGTTAAAATTTGCAATTTGTGATGATGTAAAGCTAGCTAATAACTAGCTACCAACTAGCTAATTACTAATTTGTCTAATAGTTCTTGCAACAGAAACATAGGAAATGCATCTTTTAAAAGGAATTAGACACCAAACTATGGAAGCCCGTTTGCACCACTGAATTAAAAAAAAAAAACAAAAAACAATTGAGAATTTTAAAGTGAGAATTGCATGATATAAACTCTCTCAAATTATGTGTTATCAAGTCTTATTTGTGAGATATAAACAATTGTGGGAAAAAAAAGTCTGAGTTTGTCTTGAAATTCTGACTTTATTTCTTGCAATTTCGAGTCTCTACCCTACGGTTCTGACCTTTTCACTCGAGAAAAAATTTAGAAATTCGGGATGTAAATTCGCAATTGTGAGAAACAAAGTTAAAATGTATATCTCACAATTCTGAAAAGAGTCCAAATATTGAAATATAAACTCACAGTTGTGAGGGAAAAAGTCAAAGTTTATATCTCGCAATTGCAAGCTTTTATCCGACAGTTCTGACTTTATAACTTGAGGAAAAAGTCAGAATATTGAGATATAAACTAAAACAAAGTCTATAAACTATAAAAAAGTCTAACATAATTCTAATAAATAGTCTAATATAAAGTCTAATAAATAAAAAATTGTTTATATCTTGCAATTCTGACTGTATTTCTGGCAATTGCAAGTTTATATCCCACAATTCTGACTTTATAACTTGAGAAAAAAGTCCAAATGTCATTATGTAAACTCTAGAAAAAAGTCAGTTTGTATCTTGCAATTCTTTATATATTAGTTTATATACCACAGTTCTGACTTTGTAACTCAAGAAAAAAGTCAGAGTTTGTCTTGAAATTCTGACTTTATTTCTCGCAATTTTGAGTCTCTATCCTACGGTTCTGACTTTATCACTCGAGAAAAAAATCTGAAATTTGCGATGTAAATTCGCAATTGTAAGAAACAAAGTCAAAGTTTATATGTCACAATTGCAAGTTTATATCCAACAGTTCTGACTTCATATCTCAAGAAAAAAGTCAGAATATCAAGATATAAATTCGCAATTGTGAGGAAAAAAAGTTTATATCTCGCAATTCTGTCTTTATTTCTCGCAAATGCAAGTTTATATCCTACAGTTCTGTCTTTATAACTCTGAGAAAAAAGTCTGAATATCGAGATGTAAACTCAGTTGCGAGAAAAAAAAGTCTTTGTGAAAGTATTGTGAGATATAAACTCAAAATTGTGAGAAAAATGTCAGTTTATATCTCACAATTCTGACTTTATTTCTCACAATTGTGAGAAAAAAGTTTGTTTATATCCCACAGTCCTGACTTTATAACTAAAAATAAGTTTAAATTGTGAGATGTATCTTGCAATTGCAAAAAAAAAGTCAGTTTATAGAAGAGTCAATTTTTATCTTGCAATTCTAACTATATTTCTAGTTATAGTTTATATCCCAGTTCCGACTTCATAACTTGAGAAAAAAGTCAGAATACTAAGATATAAACTCACAATTGTGAGAAAAAAGTCAGTTTATATCCCACAGTTCTGATGTTATAACTCGAGAAAAAAAGTTAAAGTCGAGATGTGATCTTGCAATAAAAAGTCAATTGAAAAAAAGCAATTTCGAGTTTTTGTCCTACAGTTCTGGCTTTGTAACTCGAGAAAAAAGTCAGAGCATTGAGATGTAAACTAGCAATTGTGAGAAAAAAGGTAGAGTTTGTATCTTGCAATTATGACTTTATTTCTTGCAATTGCAAGTTTATATCCCACAATTCTGACTTTATAACTTGAGAAAAAAAGTCCAAATATCATTATGTAAACTCTAGAAAAAAAGTCTGTTTATATCTTGCAATTCTGACTTTATTTCTTGCAATTTTGAGTTTATATACCACAGTTCTGACTTTGTAACTCAAGAAAGTCAGAACATGGAAGTCAGAGTATCGAGATGTAAACTCGCAATTGCGAGAAAAAAAGTCAGAGTTTGTCTTGAAATTCTGAGTTTATTTCTCGCAATTTCGAGTCTCTATCCTACAGTTCTGACTTTATGACTCGAGAAAAAAGTCAGAAATTCGGGATGTAAATTCGCAGTTGTGAGAAACAAAGTCAGTTTCATATCTCGCAATTCTGATTTCTTGCAATTGTGAGTTCATATCCCACAGTTCTGACTTTACATCTCGATATTGTGCCTGTTTTGAGTTATAAACTCACAATTGCAAGCTGAACCAAACTGAATTGTTTATATGGAGTGTGTGGATCCATTCAGATCCATTCAGATTCAGATTCTTGTTGAGGCTTCGTCTTGGTTGAGGTTATTAGTGATGTCTTGATGTGACATCACTAATAAAAATTAAACCTGTTTAAAAAAATAAAACCTGTTTAATGTTCGCAGAGGCCAACCACTCATGGACAACCACCAGAGCATCCTCTTTTTCCCAGGTATTACACCCTTGGAGTGTTTGAGTTTTTATTTTCAACAGAAAACTAGAAATTAGCACTGCAGTCATTAGAATTTGGAGGCAAATGTGCTCAATTTTCTTTTTTTCTTCCTGTCTCCTAGGGGTTCGAATCCCTTTGCCACCGTGAAGCTCCGTCCCACAGTCACCAACGACAGATCAGCACCACGAATTCACTGACAGTAACTGTCCTAAATCAGCATCACCTGCACTCTGACTGGTTCAGAGTCTGTACTAAATGTCTCAGTTTGTTATACAATTTAAGTCAGCTTTAACATTGGAATGAAATATGCATTTTTAATGTAGTATTTAAAGGGATAGTTTACCCAAAAATGAAAATTCTGTTATTAATTACTCCCCCTCATGTTGTTCCAAACCTTTAAGACCTTTGTTCATATTCAGAACACAAATGATGAAATTCAGCTGAACTAAGATACCAAAATCTTTTAAAAGGGTTATATTATTAGAAATGGAATTAGACATACTAAAAAAAAAACATCCTCCAGAAAGGCCAAACGTTGGTCCCTTGGGCCCTTTAAATTTATAATAATTTCATATTGTGTTGATTTATGGTTGTAAGTCTGATTACCAGGTTTGTTTCCACGTGTGCATCATGAATGTTGTGTTTTGGATAGCTATTATAATGTATAAGCTTTTTGTGAGTGTTTTTTAATAGGCTTAGCACACATTTTATAGAAGGTTTTTGTGTTTACGTGTTTAAGAAAAACTATTTATTTATTACAAAGGAAAAAATCATGTACGTATATTTATTATTGTGTATTACTGTGATTAATTAAAAAGAAAAATATACACAAAATATACACTAATTCCCTAATGCCATTTATTTGATTAATTGTTTGTCATTTTATGTAATTAAATTAACATCCGCAGATTGAAAAGTTAGCTCCACTTTAAGCAAATAATAACTTTTTAATTATTACTATTATTTTTTAATACATCTGCACTAGTTGAATGAAATAAATGAAAACCACAGTATATTTTTCTCAACGCATGGCTTTATTTGATCTCTCTTAAATATTTTTTTCCCTCATTTCGTCTCATCCTTCTCTTCATGTATTCATCGTGTTCAGTGGCTCTATCACAAGAGAGGAGCGAAAATAGCGAAGGGATGACAGATGGAGCAAGATAAGATGAAGAAAAGAGCATTTTGAGGCGTAAACAGAGAAACGTGCCAAAATAAACAGAAAAAGAAGAGATGGAAGGTTAAAGCAGTACAGGAATCTCCAGGTTTTTTTTTTTTTATGAGAGACATGGTTCGCTAACTAAAATATACAGAGTTTGTATATAAAAAAAGAAAAGGTAAATAAATAAATGTGGTAAAGGAGGCGCTTCTGCTCCCGGCTCGTGGCAGGATGTGTAGAGACGTACACTATGATTGGCTGTAGGTATTCACAGGAGAGTAGTGGTGTAAAGGGTTGCCAAATATTGACGATTTACTCGTGCACCAAAGCTTCAAATTCTGAAAGAAAATTACAGATGATTGGATATTTTTGTCACTCTAGACAATTTCTTCAGTTTTAGAAACATTAGACACAGTGTTTTATAATGTTTAAGTGGTACTGTTCCTTTAAGAGTGCTAGTTCTCTCACCATCTATGCCAATTTTCCCGTCTCCATCCTTGTCGGCAGCAGCGAGGAATGCTTTGGTCTCCTTATCGGTGAGATCTCTGCCATCTGCAGAAAAGCCCTTCAGCACAAACCTGTCCAAGAGAAGGGATAAAGCTCAATCTGGCAACCCAGGTCACAGCTTGGGCACAACAGTACAGTGACTAAATATGATAATATAATTGGAATACTTTTTAAAACTGTTCTAGAGTGCAAGATAGACATTTGTCCCTGAAATAATAAGAATAAAAAAAAGTTTGGAACAATAACTTAAGAATATAATCAGACTCCTTAACTATCGTAAGTAACTTAACTAATTTACTTAATTATTTATCCATTAACATTACAACATGCAATTTGGGAGCTGTATTACAAAATAGTTCTCCCCTGATGGCTCCCTGTGGAATTGTTGTCTTGTTCTCAATCTGGCAACCCCGCGATTCCTTGCTGTTGGCCAATGATGGACAGTCATGTCCTGATAATGAATAATAGGGGGCAAGGATGCTGCCAGAGGAGATATATAGAGCCAATCAATGCAAACGGGAATCGGTCCCGCTGTGTCCTTGAGGCCAACAGGAGACAGTAATAAAGGCAGAACAAGACACCAGCTCTGAAGACAGGCCAAACGACACGCGAATAAAACAAATTTACGGCTCTTGCGCAAAGGATTTTATTCACAGAGAGTTGGCACGAATATAAAACCACGTAGCCGCTTTACGAGCGTCTCTTACTTTAGCTCCTCCTCCTCGATGAAGCCGCTGGCGTCAACGTCCAGAGCTTTAAAGACCAACTTCACGTTTTCAGCAGACAGAGCCTTCAGTCCCACCACGTCAAAAAACTTCTTGTGGTCGAAGCTGTCCGCAGCTGTTTATAAGAAACACACTTCAGCTGATGACATTAATGCTGTTGACAATATCGACTCGTTCCCTCAGTTCGTAAGTGTACAGTGTACAGTAAGGTACACAAGTCTGTGAGGTAAGATATTACACGTTTAAATACACACTGTTTGTAAAATAAGCGGTAAATAACCTCTCATGGGGTTAGTTATACCTAACACTGACTATTTAAAGGCAATGAAACATTAAAACTTAGCATGATATCAGGAAGTTGTGACGTATTTTAACTATTTACGTTAAAACACTGTTAACTGCTCCCACAGGAATTACAAAGCATATAACAAGATGTTTATCCGCCTAAATAAATAGTCCCATTAAACAATGGACAAATTAGATCTTACAGCTCAAATAACAAACCTTTTTGTGTGAAAACATTAATAGATTTAACAAAAATATGAGCTTCACATTTCTAATTGTGTAGCTGTTGATTTTTTTTAAAAAAGTCTGAGAGACTGATTTAATTTTCTTTGGACTGCATGTTCCTAAAGACAGTGTAATTGTTATAATTTACAATAATTTTTAAAAATATGTCATGTAATTATGTTAACTTTATAATAAAGTTCCTTATTAACATTAGTTAATGCAAAAAGGAATAGTTCCCCTAAAAATTTAAGTTACTGCCTGATTTACTCACCGTCAAGCCATCCTAGGTGTATATGACTTTCTTCTTTCAGATGAATACATTCAGAGTTATATTAAAAAAAAAAAATGCCCTGGCTTTTCTAGCGCTTTATAATGGCAGTGAATAGGTGTTGAGATTTTGAAGCCCAAAAAAGTGCATTTACCCATTATAAAAAGTGCTCCACACAGCTCCAGGGGTTTAATAAAGGCCTTCTGTTGGTGTAAGAAAAATATCTACATTTATAAACCGCAATCTCTAGCTTTCGCTAACTGTCGTACACCTGTTCACGAGAGAGTGGCGTCCAGCGTATGACGCAAAACAAAACACTGGTCATGAATTAGAACTACAAAACGAGGATTTGTGAAGAAAACTGTCAGAGGATTTCGATATTAGCCAAGAGAAAACTGATTTTCCTTTGCTGTAAACAAAACATGGTTCTCACGAGACTAACATATATTCACCAGAGCTTACACTATGCCTACGTTATACATCATTGGCTAGAACGCCACTCTCTAGAGATTATGGTTTATAAAGTTTTAAATATGAATATTTTTCTTAGACAAATGCATTGATTCACTTCAGAAGGCCTTTATTAACCCCCAGAGTCGTGTGGAGTACTTTTTATGATGGATTGATGCACTTTTTTGGCCTTTTAAAATCTTAACACCCATTCACTGCCATTATAAAGCTTAGAAGAGGACATTTTTTAATATAACTTCGACTGTATTTGTCTGAAAGAAGAAAGTCTTATATACCTAGGATGGCTTGAGGGTGAGTAAACCATGGGGTAATTTTCATTTTTGGGTTAACTAACCCTTTGTGGAACATTATTGTAAGGTGTTGCCAATTATTGTTTATTACTAAACTCACCTTTGAATTGATCAAGGGCTTTCTTGATGTCGTCTTCTTTCAAAAGGTTTTTCATGGCCATCTTGACAGCTAGAAGAACCAGAGAGACAAAAAGGAATATTAGGTGGTAATAACTGATATAAACGAAACGGATGCCAAAATATGTGTGTGAATCAACACTGCAGTATTTCCCAGCAGGCTTTGAACAGCTGAGGGACCCAGACTGAAAAAAACAGTCATTTAGTCTTTTTCTTTCCCTGTTTGCAGTTAAATGCCAGAAAAACTATTATCTAATTCATTACATTCTGTTTCGCAATGCATGTGATATACATAACACAATATTTATGCAATAGTTAGACTTATGCAATAGTAGTCTTATGAAATGGAAGTGGGTTGAGTTTATTTTTATTGCTAGGGATTTTACAGTCATGTCTCTAATCCAGTGCTAATTTTATTGTGTTGTCTTGTTCTATGTGTTTATATTACTCATGCCTTTCACTTCAGAGATGGCCATTTATTTAACGAACGGTTTTACAGCTACATGCAGGTTTTGTATTAGTACATATATTTAAATCGATGTCTGTACATCAGATTTCTGTCGTTCTCTAAAACTTGAAACTTATTTTTCAAGCTCGGTTTCATGTGTTGATGCCTTTAGATGCATGAAAACTCAATTTATATGTGTGTTGCATTTGCCACTAGTGTCCACAAGGGGTTCTATAGTAGAATTAGCATAAGCAGCTGGTTGATAAATTGAGCTTGCATTCAAAGAAACTAAGTGAACTATCTGTATTAAGGGTTCAGATAGTTTTGTTTCAAATTTTAAGTCTCGATATCACAAATGCTGCCGACAAATTTTGATTCTCAAGTTAATTTGATTCTCCCGTTAATATCCAAATGGCAAATGGCAGTTACTATTCCAAAGGTACTGATGTTAAACCAAATCCTCCTGCTGTATCAGCTTACTATTAGATCCATTAGTGTCCAAGCTCAGGCAACTGCTGTAATGAACACTAACCAACAATGAGCTCCACTGCCAAGAGAACAGATTCGATTGCGCTCTCATCTCAGCCTCTCATGATTGCAAGAGTTCCTGTCGCCCGTAAATAACTTTACAGCATTCATACGTTGCAAAGGTGGCATGCGTAAGGCATGACAGCTGTGTATGTGTTTGTATGTTTGTCTATTTAAGTTGAGGTATGTCTCATCCAAGTGTGTTGGGTTGGGCAGAAAGGCCTTCGGAGAAGAATGTATTTGCCCACTTGAGAAACTCTATCCTTCTGTAGTTTCGACTATATATGTGTGGGGGGCAGTGAGATCAGAGATTATAAAGTGAAGTGACATTTGAGGCGTCTTCGTTGTGACGTTAAAAGAGATCTGAGATCTAACACTTCGCAACTCCAGCCAGAGCCCGGCATTTAAAAGCAGATGTTGAACCAGACTTTACACTTCTAAAGTGTCAACTTTACACTTTACATCTAAATTACAAAAGCCTTATCCTAAAACCCTCATGCTGAGCCCACAAGAAATAACAGAACACCAAAAGAAACCATTAGCTAGCCAATACTAGTACAACAAACCAAGATAAATCAAATGTAAAAATATATACGGCATGACAGATGAGATGGTGTTTTCTTAACGATTCTTCCTTGCGCAGTAGGCGTTTACGAGCTCTGTGCAACTATTTACACAGCTGCCACAGTAACTTCGCCAATAAAAACTACAAATAGATATAAATCACGCTGAATGTTCTAATGTACAATGACTGTCAAAAGTTAGACCATTTGGTTTTTCCACTTTCTGACAAACTGTGTACAGTGTAAAAATCAATAAAACTGATGCATCATTTGGGGTCACACCAGTGGACCCTTCTGGAGAAGGTCGGTACTTTGAGGAACCTGCAAAACCCAAGAGTTCCTGCAAGAATGGTCAATTTAAATACACATTAAAGTTCTTAAAGAACATCATTAGAATATCTGAAGGACCTTCAAAAGAGGTCTAGAGGTTCTTCATAAGGTTCAGATCTGAGGAACCCCTAATAGTCCCTCAAGTATGGCTTTTGCACTCTTAAAAATAAAGGTTCTTTATTGGCATCTTGGTTCCTTGAAGAACTTTTAACAACCATGGAACCATTCCATTGCACCGAAGGTTCTTTGTAGTGGAACAAAGTTTCTTTTGGATTTTTCAAATGGTCTTCACACTAGGAAAATGGTTCTTGGAACCGCTTCAAAAAGCTTTTGGTAGCTTTTTTTTAGCAAGTGCAAGCCAGGTTAAGCAAACAACCCATATAAAGAAAATGGTTATTGACAGGAATCAGAATGAAAAGTTATGCTCAAGAGTTTTCTTTAAAACTTTAGAGAAGATCTCAAGTTCTCAAATGTGCTTAGATGTTCCAAGATACCATTGTGCAATCAAAATTTCTCAAACATTTCTCATCAGATTCTTTCAAGACCCAATACAAGTTACACTATCCACATTATTATTTTATACCGCTTTACTTTCAATTTATGTTAACAGTTGTTTCCTTTATGTCCGTTTCTTTGGAAATTCTCAGACTAAGCGATATGCCTAAACTCTAACCTTACCTGTGTGAAGGGAAAGTTGGCGGGAGGAGAGACTTGGAGAGGGAGAGCCAGAGGTGAGAGACGAGGATCCACCAGGCGTCTTATATACTCTGGCTTACCCTATGTCTATTTCAGGATAGACTGGGTCATAACGCAACACGCAGGAGAATGAAGGATTGTGTGTGTGTGTGTGTGTGCGAGATCACTTTCTTGGTGGCACTAACGAATCAAATGCTACTATTAATAATCAGGTCCCATTTGACTTCTTGTGTCCGCACAGTAAATCTCTGTCTGCTCCTCTGTCTTCAACTTCTAAAGCTCCATTCCAAACTCTAGTGAACTGCCTTGCTGTCTACTGCCTACATCCCGACCCAAATGGAAACAGGTGACTGATTTGAAATGCTCCTCCTAGAACAGGAGTAGGCAAGTTCAGTCCTAGAGAGCTGCTGTCCTGCAGAGTTTAGCTCCAACCTAGAAAAAATCCTCAATTGCCCATAGTCTTTTAATCCTGAATACATTGATTAGCTTGTTAGGATTGAAGGTAAACTTTGCAGGACAGCGGTTCTCTCAGACTGAACTTGCCTACCCCTGTCACAACTGATTCAAATCGACTCCCAATTGAGTCTTATGGAGCTCAATAGCGATTGCCCACTTATTGACTTAAGTTCTTTTTCCATTCATTTTCTCGATAGACATGTCAAAAATGTTTTAAGACTGCTAGATTTTTAACAAAACCAACCACCTCTGAAATGAAGTGCAAGAGGCCTGCTTAAGGCCTGTTCACACCAGCATTAATGTTTGGCAGAAAATTTTTTGCATACAATTTGTCTACCTGGTCTCATGACGAAAACATACTTCTGGGAACTTTTTTGCAAGATGTGAAATACGTACCAATAAGTACATATCACTGCAGTTTCCAAAACACACTAGAGGCAGTAAAACAGCAAGGACTTTTAATCGTTTTCGTACACAGTTATGATTACAGCTTCATATGTTTCGCTTTCCTGACGTAACAAGCTTGTTCGGTAGTTAAGCTGGCACGGAATTGGACTTAGGAATGGACTTGTGGAATCCCGTGAAAAATATGACTCATGATAAAAGAGCTGAAAGATTTGAGGTGAAAAAACAAGCTAAAACGGCATGCTTGCGATTGCGTTTTTAGGTGTAGAGCAATTGGTACGTTATTTTAAAACGTCACAGAGCATCAGAGTTATAGCACCACTCAACGGACATTTCAAGTCAGAACTGCGGTGACACATATAAAACCGACGTCACAGAAAATGTACCATATGTACGTTCATCTGTTCCGGGGGAAAAAAAACAAACACTCTTTTAGCGCCATCCAGTGGACATTTCACATCAAATATGTCCCAGAGGTACGTTTTCGTCACGAGATCAGAAACAGCAGATGATCTCAATAAAATTGTAATTTTATTCTTAGAAAGTAGGTGGCACCTGTTCTGTCACCTGCTTCTCACCTGGAAAAGTGATGAATTTTGTTTTAAAATTGAGTTTTGTCATAATTTTATGTAACAGCAGTGGCTTTTGGAAATGTGATTGAATGTAAGCACAAAAGTATTTGGTTGAACAGTTTTTTTTTATTTCCACTACAGGATAAAAAAAAGATAATTGGCGCTTTTTTTGAACCTTCTCAGAATATCAGACCTTTTTATTCAGACTTAAAGGGATGGTTCACCCAAAAATGAAAATTCTGTTAATTAATTACTTAACCTCATGTGGTTCCAAATCCGTAAGACCTTCATTCATCTTCAGAACACAAATTTAAATATATTTGAAGAAATCCAAAAGCTTTTTGATCCTCCATACACTTTGAAAATAATGTTGCTTCACGATGCCAAACCTTTTCTGTCTTAATGGTTCCATAAAGAACCTTTAACATCTAAAGAACTTTTCTGTTTCACAAAAGGTTCAATGTGGCAAAAGAAGGTTCTTCAGATTATAAAAAAGTAAGAAAGAGATGGTTCTTTAAAGAATCTTTGACTGAATGGTTCTTTGTGGAACCAGAAATGGTTCTTCTATGGCAGGGGTGCTCATCCCTATTCCTGGAGATCTGCCTGGAGTTCAGCTCCAACCCTGATCAAGCACACCTGAACCAACTAATTAGGATCTGAAGGAGCACTTGATAATTACAGATAGGTGTGTTTGGTCAGGGTTGGATCTAAACTCTGCAGAAAGGTAGATCGCCAGGAACAGGGTTGGGCACCCCTGTTCTATGGCATCACTGTGACGAAACTTTTAAAGCACCTTTATTTTTAAGAGTGTAGACAGCAACGCAACTACCACGTTCAAAGATTTCGCTAGGTAAGACCCTTCTTCCTTGGACCCATCTTCTCATTTAGAGCCCTTTGAACCTGCTTTAAACTGCAGTTTAAACTCACGGGCACCATAGAAGTCCACTATATGGAGAACGTTCCTGAAATGTATGCGTTGTGGTGAATGACTCGTGAACACGCGTTGAAGACTGACACGGAATAGAAGTTGTTGTTGCATAAATTTGTCATTTTTGTTTTCTCTGTGCACATATTCTTGTAGCTTTACAAAATTACGGTTGAACCACTGATGTCATATGGACTATTTTAACAACGTCCCTACTACCTTTCTAGTCCTTGAACGTCTTGGATTTCATGGAAAATATCTTAATTTGTATTCCGAAGATGAACGAACGTCTTAGGAGTAAGTTGCTTTTTGACCACAGAATGCTGTAGAATTAGCAAAAATTCAGAACATGTGACAAGAGTTCTAGTGTGACATGAGGTAACATTCAATGGTCATTTTTTTTCCAAACAGGTACAGTAGTTGCAAATTCAGACTTTCTGAGTGGAATGCAACATGCCATAAACTATATCCCCAAGCTTATGTTGTTGCCCTTTAAGCTCTGGTGTTGAAATACATTTGTCTAAGATTTACGATGATTGAGCCATGTGTCCCCACCAAAAAAGACCCGGGATGGGTTTCACTCGTATTTAACGCATGCTTAAGACAGTTGACGAAAGACAGGAAGAACCTCCTTACACATGTTTACACACAACACCAGTGCATGGTGGGTATACATAGCCCTGCGTGATCCCCCGTAATGTGACACTGTATTAATAAGAACATCTATATCAACCCAGCTGGGTTTCAGATGTCCCTCATCATATAAATCACTTTCTATAGCTATTCTAGCATTCCTTCATCAGCTTCTTGCTCTCTTCGCAGATAAATCACCTCTTCTCAAGGATCTTCAGTACAGTATGTACTTGAGCTTAAACCAACTTATATTATATTCTTAGTGAAACTAAATTTATTGGTTTCCTCTTATTGGTGGCAGTCAAGGTGGGGGACCAAAACCATCTCCACACTCTATGACAGTGTCAGGGGTCTGCTGATATATGGAGCGATAATCGGAGGCCCTGTGTTGGGTGTAATATGTATGAGCAGGTGTTCTTGAGCTTAGTTTTTTAAAATTGCGTATATTTGATGTATCACAACTTTTACAGTATTGGTCACAGCACAGCCTGTCATATGGAGATTAATGTGAATGACTGTGTGTGCTTGTCAACTCTCAGCAGTTTCTTTTTGGCACCTCGGAAAGTGGCACTCAATCCTGTCGTCTCAACTAACTGATGTGAAATATTTACCGCATAAACACACACATATGATAAACAGCACAAATATTTCCAGTCTTTTCCTGTGCAGTTTGTATGCATTTTCTTATTTATTTTAGCTAGTTATTTATTTATTTATATTGCATATAAATTAACTATTAAGAAATTATAGAAATTAATACTTTTATTTAGCAAGGATGCTTTAAATTGATCAAAAGTGATGATATTTGATTTTTAAAATTATTTTTATTTCAGTTAAAAGCTGTTCTTCTAAACTTTCTATTCATCAATTAAACCTGGCAATTCTACTGAGCTGCTTTCAACAATAATAATAATAATAATAAATGTTTTTTAACAGCAAATCAGAATATTAGAATGATTTCTGAAGGATCATGTGACTGGAGAAATGATGCTACAAATTCAGCTGAAAAAAATCACAGGAATAAATTACATTTTGAAATATATTCAAATAAAAAACTGTTATTTAAATAGTAAAAATCTAAAATTTTAAAAATCAAATAAATGCAGGGCTGGTGAGCAAAAGAGATTTCTTTAAAAAAACATTAGAAATCTTACAGTTCAAAAACGTTTGACTGGTAGTGTACATATGTATTTATTTTTATTTCACTGACTCTTGACCTCTTCATGGTGCTATTAACATTGACATTCATCCCTCCTTCACTTTTGGCTTCAAGCAGGTGAGGAGAATTTCTTTTGGGCAGACAGACAGATAGCAGTTGAAGTGAGAAGAGACGGGAAAGAAGAAAGTAGATAAGGCACAAGGAGCTACGTGAAAAACATTAGCATTAGGACACAAATCATCTTAAATTAGCGCCCATAGTCCCATAAAACTGCTGTGAACCACCATTGCATATATTATATATTATATTATTATATTACATTTATTTATACTGATCTGGGTAGTAACTAAATACATGTAATCTAGATTACATAATCAGATTCCAAAAACTGAGTACTCATAACTGGACTATATTACATTTTATAGCATTCATAATCAGATTACAGTTATATTTTATGGATTACATAATTACACGTTAACATATTTTTTAATGCATTTTATGATGTCGATTTCAAATAATGGAATATATTTTCATGCTCTTTGCTTTTTTATATCAGTATGGTACATTTAAGGTAAAAAGTAATCTAAAAAGTAGTCAGAGTAGCCTAGATTACTCTACCAACTAAAGTTGTCATCATGTAATCTGTAATCAGTACCAGACTACAATTTATAAGTACTCTACCCAGCACTATTTATATATTCTGATGGTTTTCATGGATCAGAATAAGAAACGGAGCCCTGACGAGTCAAAAATCTGTCTTCCTCTTAGGGATTCCCTTTTAACACAGCACTTCCCATCTGTTAGAAATCAGAATATCTTTGCTGTAGCTTGATCCTGCCTACATGACTAATCCAGGGTCTCTCTCTCTTTCTGTACTGTTTGACCCTCTGTACTGTTCTCTCACCATGTAAGAGTGTTTCACTATTTCTACTGGCCATATTACATTACCCTGCCTCAGCAATACTCACTAACGGTGTTGGCTGTGGAACAGAAAAAGGAAGACTGAAAAAAAGGCAGAGGGAGACAGAAATAGAAAGAAAACGGATCCACAAATGGACTGTCATACTGCTAATAAATAAGGAGTTATGAGAGGACGGAGAAGGGAGGATGATAATGGTGATTGGTCAAAAAAACTTACGCATTTCTACGTCCGCCGGGCTGCCTTCGCATTGTTTTTCCATGTAAACATGCGCTAGGCTAGACGAACGCGTTTGACCGTTGGACTCCCGCCTTTTGCCACGTCTCGCGGCTGACGCGGCGTTCGAAAAAGACGGCGTTTAAATTAAAAATTCAGTTAATAACCCTGCGTTTCCAACCGTCTACGAGAGACACGACGTGACAAAACTACCGTTACCATTATGATCAATGTCTACAGCTTCATTGATTATGAGCTTATAAGTTTTGGTCCTGTATGGTCAATACAGCGTTTCAGACGCACAATATCGGCACATATTACGTTTTTATATAAGCTATTCACTATATGGGACAGCTTCTTTAGCTAGAAATGTTCTTTATTTATTTATTGCATTAATTGTTTTGTTACCTAATACAGTGGTCTTGGAAATGAGTCATTTAATATACATGACCCTGGACCACAAAACCAGTCATAAGGTTCAGTTCATTGAAATTGAGATTTATATATCATTTGAAAGCTGAATAAATAAGCTTTCCATTTGTTAGGATAGGACAATATTTGGCCGAGATACAACCCTTTAAAAATCTGGAATCTAATGCAAAAAAACCCCTAAATATTGAGAAAATATTTAAAGTTGTCCAAATGAAGCTCTTAGCAATGCATACTACTAATCAAAAATTAAGTTTTTATATATTTACGATAGGAAATGTACAAAATATCTTCATGGAACTTTTGTGGAACACTTGTGGTCCAGGGTCGCATTTGTAAACAATGTTTCCATTTAATTTTATATTAAATTTTAGGTGTAAAAGATGTTTCTCCTGAAGGAACAGATGTAAAGAAACAAAACACACAACAGCTGACATACAATCTGAGCAAACCTGAGAACAGTCTTGATATATTGTTGCATTCTCTTCTGAAACTCATGTATGAGATCTTTTCTCAGTAGAAACATCTGAGAAGCAGGAGACTTACGTGTCTACAAGAAACAACTGATGTATTAAAGAGAGTCGTGATGGGTGTGAGTGACAGTTTAAAAGTCAACATGACAAAATAATATTTGCAACACATTTTACTTACATAAATGTTAGGTAGGACTTAATTTTATCCAATAAAATTGGTTGGATCATTAAAAGTTGGCATTACATACCAGAATGGAGTTTGGAGAATAGGCTTTTTTTTTTAAATTATAAAGGCAAACTTTTTAAAAAAAAATGGAACAACAAATATTGATATATGTGATTTCAACTTGTTTTGACATTCCTAGTGAATACACATCTTTATGTACTTACATGCTATGCATACATGAAGCATACTAACTCCTTCCAGCACCTTGTGAAGTGTGTAAGTAACGTGTCCTCTGACCTACCTATTAATACAAGTGCATAGCACTGTCTGGAAAACAATCTCCAGATTCAAAGAAGCCCTGTCAGTCAAATCTTCACACTCTACTCCTCTCATTTTTTTGAGAACATATGCGTGAGCATAAACATAGGCATGTGTGTAACCTGTAGGTTGTGTTTTCAGCGTGTGGCGGTGAATGGCCTTGAATTGAGATCATGACGCAGTCGCTATTTCTTGCTGAAGTGGCAATGTGAAACCTCAGACAGACACATACACACGATCCCTGGAGCTGAAAGCAAAAAACAAAACATCACAGCTGCCATGACCTTGAACTTAGCGTCTATGTGTACGTATATGATTGCAATGTTGTAAGGTTCACCCTCCTGAATTAAAACCACCAGGACATTGTTGACATTCCCAGGCTTAAGGGACCTTAGAAATACATTTACAGAGTGATAGTAATACGTCCAGGTAAGTATTACACAGTCAAATGGACAAAAGAATATAAAGTTGCTATATTTGTATATTTGACTGCTAAATAACATCTTGAGAAATGTATCTGTTTAAGATCGTAAAATCAATTGTTACTTTGCAGATGGTCTGTTCTGTTTGCTGCCACCTAGCGGTCACTCGTTATCACTGCATCTCAATCGTTCATAAGCTTTTAATAGGGGTTATGCTCAACAGACTTTACTATTGTGTAAAACAGCTATCGTCGCTTATGTGATTCATTAAACATGGAGCTGTTTTACTCAAAATGCCTTCAAAGGAGATACCACAGATGATCATAACCAATGTCCATCACATATGTGGATTGATATCAAATATTTTAACATTTAGATATTAAAATGGAACAAAACAGCAACAGTAAAATCTACTAGCTAATTTAGATGATTACCTTAAAAGTATATTATTTATTTCATACAGCTGTTAACAATTTCTTAGACTTTGGATGTGATGGGATCTGTTTTTCCCGGGTTTGGTCAGGTGATGTTCAACATGTACCCAATTCTGCTGATGTTCCTTGGTAGAATAGTTAAAGGTCCACTGAAGTGCTTTGAAACACGCACCGTTATTCCTTATGTTTACATAATTTTAACTGAAACAGGAAAACAGGAACATATCTAGCAGCCCCGCCCCCTTTTTTAAAAAAAAAATAGCTAATAGTGTTTCATTTCATTTCACAGCTTCAGTGTCTGTTTATAGAAGAGAGAATTTGATTGGACAGAAAGTTTGATAAGAAGTTGAAGTGCAGGGTGATGTCATCAAAATTGTTAATTCATATTGGCAGAAGTTATAGACTGTAAGTTTTGAATGCTTATGTCTTCTAAATGCGAAGTTTGTCATTGTTTTGGGGCACACTAGCTTATAACCTTAGGGCTAACATATTCATACTAAAAGCCAAAAAACTTCAATTTTGATTTATTCAGAATTAAACATTTCCTCATCCTCATGTAATTTGAAAACATTTTACTGTTAGTTTCTAAAAGACTCAATTTGTTTAGTGAAGAATTCAAGTTTAAGTGTGTAATTTTTGGTTATAGTAGCACCAAATACATTTTTTTTGAGTGACCTGACTTGGCAGCCTTGCTCAACCATGCAATAGCGTGAGATGTAGGTGGAACTATCTGTTTGGCTGACTAATGACAGATTGGAGCGGAATATTCAATATTTTGAAACTCAATTTGGTGACACTAGCATTCAGAAATGACAGCATAAATAATTTGCTGCTGGAATGTTTTGAGACCTGTGAAAGAAATAAATTATTTCATCTTTAAATTCTTTAAAGTAGTGTTTACATCCGCGTATGTAGTGCAACCACACTGACCTGTCTCACCTGTTGCAGGTGAGCTGCAAGTGAATTCCCTTCATACTCGAGCATTAATCGGACTGACTTCTTAACTGAAAGAGAAAGATTCAACTACAAAACGAAAATGAATCAACGAAAGGTTGTCTTTCTTACTTATTTATTTAGTTATTTATTTTTTAAGTAAAACTATTCATACACCTTTCTTTCTTTCTTTCTTTCTTTCTTTCTTTCTTTCTTTCTTTCTTTCTTTNTTTCTTTCTTTCTTTCTTTCTTTTTTCAGTCTGTCGTTTCTGCCGTCTTTCTTATTTCCTAGGTAAACACAATTATGTTTAAGTGGGAGTTACACAGGACGCGTTCGTGCATGATGCATCTCTTGGACTTTGCGGCGCGTCTGGCTGAGCGTTTTTTAATTCTGCGCGTCAGTAAAAACAACATTTCATATTTGTTTCCACTTTAAACATTTCGATAGCATGTTCATACAGTTGCTCTTCATCAGTTTGTTGAACCGCTTAACGAGGCGTTAGTATGTAAACACCTCACTGTCATGTCCCCCCTGGGACTCTTTCAGTTCCCTTTTAATGTACGCGTAACTCTAAACCCGCCTCAGAAAACTACCAGCAGCTTCACTTCCACTTTACTCAACTAAACTTTCTCTGTCTGTCTCTGTCTGTGAGCGTCTGAAGAGCTCTGAATTCCGCATCATCCAGCATGTCTCTCCCGCAACAGCTACGCGATGAAAGGTGAGCGAAATCATGTCTTGATTGTTATTTACTTATGAATATTCATTCAGCCAAAGTTTCCGCGTTGTAGTAGAGTCACTTTAAGGGCGTATTGTTTGTGTACTGTTCAGTTTAACATGTAGCTGTACTTTAAAATACTATGCCGTGGTATAGTTATGATGCTAAAATGTACAGTAGTACTGTATTGGATGGAGTATACAATGTCTGTAGTTCACTAAACCAATACTATACTAGACTATAGAATATAAAACTGGACTGTAAAGCACTTCATTTCTGATTGATAGTAATAATAATAATGTAAGTGTCTTAAAAATATAATCAATAAACTTTTGTACATTAATTACTGTAACAATGATTTAAAACAAACAAACACATATTTCAGGACATATTTCCTGTGCTAATCAAAGTGTTTGTATCATTTGTTCACCTGACAGCGATTTCGACCAGCTGCCAGACAACATCCCAGTCACTGCAACCATTGCTGATATTGAGGAAAAGAAAGGTTTCATTGTTTATTATGTAAGTTTCCCCAGAGCTGAACCCTGTCTCTGACCTTGCCTCCCGTCTGCCGCCTTCTGTAATTTGGCTGCTTTATAGTCTGCCTATTATCTGTGGTTAATGTTCAACTAACAGCAAACACCTACAAAATATTAGGTGATTTGGTTCAAAAACATTTTTTGTTATGCTGGTTGAAAGTCTTTTTACATCCCGATACCAATCACTAAGTTAAATGGTCTAAAAGTATTTATATGTATTGATATTGTAGATATGGGAGGCGTAGGACTATAACATTTTTGTTCAATCATATCCTTTGATCCGAGGACTACGATAGGCTGTCCAACCTGCCTACCTGACTTGTTTGTTCTTTATCACCTTCTTGCAGAGGTTCGTGATTGAGGTGAAGACCAAAGGCAACATTAGATACCTCATCTACAGAAGGTATCGTCAGTTCTTTGCTCTGCACCAGAGTTTGGAGCTTAAGTACTCAGCTGAAGCCCAGCCAGGATACTACACCTGCCAACTACCTACTCTGCCAGGTCTGTGAGTAAGCCGCTGTTGCACAGCCTCAACTAAAACAACAGCAGTGTAGGGCTCTGGGGAAATCTAGGTTCAGTAGCACAGGCCAAATACACACTACAGCTAAATACAGTAGTCACGTTTCTACTACTGTAAGTGGTTAATCCCATTTGGAGTGACAGGCACAAAAACTAAATTTACCTCCTCAAAAGCTCAGGTAGTGATAACGGAAGTTTCATATGTAGAGAACTGAACTGAACAATTAGTGAGAAGCTTTGTGTAAACTGGCATAATCCATGAAAGTTCTTGCATAAGGTACTCACGCTCATGTCGTTCCAAACCTGTAAGACCTTTGTTTATCTGCGGAACCTAAATTAAGATATTTTTGATGAAACCCGACAGCTTTCTGGCCCTGCGTTGACAGCAACGCAACTTCCACATTCAAGGCCCAGAAAGGTAGTAAAGGAATTGTTAAAATAGTCCATGTGACATCAGTGGTTCAACCAGGAACGTACATCGAAGACTGACACAGAAGAATTGAAATTGTTGAGTAGATTGAGTAGGGTTGTTATTTTTGTTTTCTTTGCACACAAAAAATATTCTTGTAGCCTCATAAAATTACGGTTGACCCCTGATGTCACATGGACTATTTTAGCGTTGTCCTTACTACTTTTCTGGGCCTTGAACATGGTAGTTACATTGCTGTCTATGCAGGGTCAGAAAGCTCTCGGATTTCATCAGAAATATTCTAATTTGTGTTCTGAAGATAAACAAAGGTCTTATGGGTTTGGAACGACATGAGGGTGAGTAATTGTCACCTTCTGGGTAAACTATCCCTTCACGCAGGGGTATCCAATCCTGCTCCTGAAGGGACAGCCTTCTACAACCTGCTTCAACACACCTGTCTGTAAATTTATAGCAATCCTGAAGACCTAGATTAGCTGGTTCAGGTGTGTTTGCTTAGGGTTGGTGCTAAACTCTGCAGAAATATGGCCCTCTAGGATCAGGATTGGACACTCCCAAGTTTTAAAAACCTGAGGTCAAGTGCCTCACATAAGAGCGCAATGACCATGACCTGGATTGTCACCAAAGTGGCGTCAGGCCAAATGACTTCTCTCTGACAATCTGACCAAAGTCCCAAAACTCGATGTACAACAAGTATAAGGTGGCACAGGTACTGTCAAGATTTAAGTAGAACAAAAAGTACAACCATATAGATAAGATTCGTAAAGCCATAACTTTAATCCATCATCTGCATTACAGGAGTCTTCAAATCTGGTGACGATTCCTCACAAATTTAGTTGTGGACAGCTCAGAAAAATCAAAAACAACAACCTAGATCAGGGTTGCCCTATCCTGCTCCTGGAGGGCCGCTGTCCTGCAGAGTTCAGCTTCAAGCCCAATTAAACCCACCTGAATCATGGTAAACAAGGTCAACAGGATTTCTAGAATCTTCCAGAGAGGTATGCTGGGACAAGTTAAAGTTAATCTTTACAGGACATTGGCCCTCCAGGGCCAGGATTTACCACCCCAGGTCTAGACGTAGGAACCAGTTGGAGAAGGGATCTTAAATCACCAGATCGAATTTCCAATCCTGCTCCTTCAGAGTCAAAGTTCAATCCTTAGGTGGACTTCGTCCTTGGAGTACTTGAAGTGTTTCCCACGGAGTTACTGATTAACTAGAACTTCTATGATTGGGATGGACGTCAGCAGAGACAGATGAAAGGGATAGCATTGTATTGTCAGGAAAATGAGATGAGTAGCACCCTTTCGACTGACACTGACATCTTCATCTATCCACACACAAATATTTGCATGGACAAGGAAGTTTTTAGTTTTTAGATTTATTTGAAATGTCCCAAATGTCTAAAACTGCCTGAACCCAACATCACCACCAGTCATATTTTTAAATGGAATATGAACCAGTACTTGATTCAAAACCAAACGTCATCTACTGCATGTCATTGTAGTAGTGTTGTCTACTCTTGTTTCATTCTCTAGTCTCTAATGTATTTAACCTCTTCTCTGATCCCTTTTTAATCATCCTTATGTTTCAGTTCTTGCTGTCTCTTTCTGTCTCATGTTCTTTTTCTCTGTCCATCCCCTTCTCTGTCTTTGACCAAACAAGTATATGTATAATTGAATTCAGCATGAAGGAGAGGTCGTCCTTTTTTGCACCCTACCCACTGTTTCATTAAGGTCTCCGAAAGACTGCACCCTGATTGGTTCTGTGTCTCTGCAACTTTCCACTGAAGCTTCTTCAAAGCTCCCTGCCAGCTAAACCTGAACCCAGTGGAGCCAAGTTATATTAAGCCTAGTTATATTACAAAATAGCCCTGGAAGTTACTGTCTTGATGACAGTTGATTGTTCAAGCCAGTGAGTAATGTGATTATGAAATGGAAAGATAATTGGCAAGTTTATATGAGGACATTAGCAATGTCTGCTCTGATGCACTATAAAGGGACATCTCCTTGCTTTGCTTGTGCCATTCAGATCTCACTAATACTTATTTAACACGGATTTATAATAAAGAAGCTTATTAGAAAAGATAGACAGCTTGAGAGACAGCACTGAGAATTAGACGGAGATTTATTTAAGATGAAAGGGAATTATTGCATAGCCATTAAAAAGGTGTTAAAATTGGATTCAGACCAACTTGTATGAATGGATCCTTCTTCGTTTTTTTTTTTCTTCTCCCATGAAGTGCTTTTGAGAATGACCCTCTGGCGCTAATGACTGACCTTTCATCCTTGTTCACTGTGCGCATTATTAGCATTTCCATTGGGTGAAATCCAAACTACAAATGAGAACGTAATTTAGTGTAATATTTGGGCACACATTACGCTAAGCGCTAATTAACGTCAGCTGTAAAGAGATTCAGAAGCACCCTTCGGCTAGCTTTTGATTGTTTAGTTTACAAAACTAATTTGTTTTGAGACACAAATACTTATTTCTGCCGCTTGTCTGTTTCGCCACAGGTAAGGTGTTTATGGGAAACAAAAAGGAGATTGCAGAGAGCAGAATCCCAGAGCTCAACAATTACATGAAGGTGAGTCAGTCTTGAAATTTCGTAAACGTTTTCGTTTGTGTCACAGTCATGTCGTATTGGTGGGAGTTGCGTTTGGTAATTGTTGCACTCATGTGTTTTGGGGGTTGTAATATTTCCAGTGTGCACAGCACTGCGTTGAATTACCAGAAAGAAACAGTTCCTTTTTCTGTTACTTCTCTTTTTTTAAAACCCTAAGTCACTCTCTGTCAGCCTAACTTGCCAGTTTTGATTTAATTTAATTTTTGAGCCTTTGTACTTTAAAGAAATAAACTTTTCACATTTTTGCTGATTTGGTTTGTGGATGTAAAGCACATACACATGCAAATGGAGAATTACGCCATCTTTATTCTAAAACTCATGGAAATTCCCACCACAGTGTTGTTTTCGTCACATCTCAAATGGCATTTTCTGGTCAATGCTGCATTTAAATATGACATTAATCTGAGAAACAGGTGTTATTTAATTTCCAGCGAAAAACATCCTACTAAACAAGTCTAATCTCACTCTCTCTTGTCTTTAGAGGCTACTTTGTCTGCCTACCTGGGTTCTCTTGGATGATCTGATACGGATGTTTTTCTACCAGACTGAATTGGACAGCCAACAGGTCCCCCGGGCCCTGCGCCGCCTGCGGCCCCCCACACGCAGAGTGTAGGTGCCTACCCACAATCCCTCACTTCTCCTTCCAGCACTTCAATGCATACTTTTACATGATCCTGCTCTTCTGCTAACTTTCTGCTGACGTTATTCAATAGCAAAGTTTTGTGGCCTTTGTCAGTCACGTTTTTCGTAAAGAAGGCGATCATCATGCGTTTATTTTCTCGTTCAATGTGATTAAATAGAGAGCAAATGAAGATTTGGTTGCTCCTGTGTCTATAAGAGTTCAATAATGTCTCAAAAATACATGGTTTGCCCAGATCCAAATCAAACGTCTTGAATGGTCTCATCAAATTATTCTAAGACCAATTTATCTGAGTTTTTGGAAAAACATCTGAGACAAAAGCTACAAAAGAGGAACTTCTGAGTAATAAAAGTCTCATTTAGGATTGCTAGCCTTTCACTTTGACTGTTTTGTCCTCTAAATACTGAGAGAAAATGTCAGAAACCACTTCTTCTTTCTTATTCGATTGAAGTTCACAATGCTTTTTCTTTTCTCTCTTTCTCTTACTAGAAAAACCGAACAGCCCAAAACGGACCTTCTCTCCGCACCCAGAGCAGAGGTATACCAGCGTTTCCTTGGAAACACTTTCAGTAACAGCCTACACACTACATACTACACACATACTTACATGCTCAAGCATGCAGGCACCACACAAAGCCTTGACATTTGGTCAGGAGGTTATTACACAACACACACCTCAAACATTTGTTTCAAAACTCTCAGATTTTGTCAGAAGATTATGACATAAAACTCTGTGGAGGCTGAGACTCTTCCACAACTCTCACAGTGTCACTTACAGTTTGCTTTGCGTGATTCAAACTTCTCCATTTATGTAGAATTCTATATATGTATTTCGAATTTGCACAGATTTATGAACAAATATTGATCGTTTTGATCCCTAGGTATTAAACGTCACCATGTAACACGTTTTGTGTTACGAACAGGAATGATACCTCAAATTATGAGACTCATTGAGCTTGTTAAGAAGTGTACTGTTACAGTACTTTTCATCACAACTTCCTATTTTGTCTAAAAAATCTCATAGGCTTAGATTGAAGAAAGCACCCAAGTCAAATTTGGAGACTTGAGGCTGAGATCTTTTGACTTGGGCCAGTAAGCAACCACCCACAACACCTTAGCAACTATCTGAATACCCTAGCAACCGCACAGCAGTCCACTCAAATCCACTCAGAACACCCCAGCATCCACACAGCAAGTCCTGGCAACTACCCAAAACACCCTCATGGCAGCTAGTTTCATGTCGGCAAACACCACACATTGTCTTGTGAAAATGTCAGAATCTGGTTTTCTGATACTATGATATTGTAATTCTGTGCTTTTGATTACTCATCCTGTGATAGACTTATAGTGACAACACTAAATCTGTAACATTCCTCTTATACAGGCACAGAAAGAGACGCGTGTGCCTTTCTGTTTTCTAGGTCAGATCTTTGCCCCATTAATGGTCCCAGCCCTGTTCTACTTCTTTTGCTAATTTCTTTATTCATCATCATCTTTTTTTTATTCCTGAGCTGCTTTTTAAGGCTACGTCTACATTAATCCGGATACATTTGAAAACAGAGTTTTCGTTTTAAAACGCTCTCCATCCACGCCAGCGTTTTCAAGCATTTTCCAAAAGTTTCCCATCCACACTAAAACGTAGGAAAACGTTAAATTTGCCTTACTGTGCGCATGCATAAAATAAAAAAAAAAGAAATAAATTTTGGTACAATATGCGTCACATGACTAAACAAGCCTCAGTTTTCACAGTCCACACTACAATGCGCATTTTCAAATGTATCCACTTTGGAGAGCATTTTCAAAAAGCTCAGTTTTTCTTGACAAAAACGCATCTCAGTGTGGACGGAAGACCAAAATGGAGAGAAAAAGATGCGTTTTCAAACAAAAACGTATTAGTGTGGACTTGGCCTAAGAGGTAGTTCACCAAAAATTTAAAAAATCAATGTTGTTCCATATCTTTCTTTCTTCCATGAAACACAAAAGAAGATATTTAACTGAAATACAATCCACTTTTACAATAAATTGAGTTTTTCCAACCCAATCTCATAGCAATTCATGCATATTTTACAAGGTGGCTAATTTGTACGAATTCGTACGAGTATGAATTCATACGTTTTTTTACTAAAACGAATTACCTACCCCTAACCCCGCCCCTAAACCAACCCGTCACTGGAGTCTAGACAAATCGTATGAATTTGTGCGAATTAGCCACCTCGTAAAGTACGTACAAATTGGTTGCAATTTTTTGCATTATATATCTGAATCAGTGAGTTGAACTTGTGAACTAGATCAGTTTGATTCATGAACTAATTGTTAATACTGGGTTTGTGAACCAACTGAAAAGACTAAAACAAAAGATCTGACTCTAAATAGCTATTTGTGAATGAATTCGTATTAACAGTTGGTTCACAAATGGGACTGATCTAGTTCAAAAGTTCAGTTCACTAATTACTCACTGGTTCATTTTTGGGTGCTTTAAAGGATTAGTTCACTTCCAGAATAAAAAAAATTCCTGATAATTTACTCACCCCATGTCATCCAAGAACTTAATGTCTTTCTTTCTTCAGTCGAAAAGAAATTAAGGTTCTTGAGGAAAACATTCCAGGATTTTTCTCCATATATTGGACTTCAATGGGGATCAGTGGGTTGAAGGTCCAAATTGCAGTTTCAAAGGCTCTGCATGATCCCAGCCGAGAAATATGAGGGTCTTATCTAGAGAAACAAGCTGTCATTTTCTAAAAAAAATAAAATTGATATACTTTTTAACCACAAATGCTCGTCTTGCACTAGCTGGACATCATGCATTACATAATCACGTAGGAAAGATCACCCGTGACATAAGTGGAAGTACTGACCCAGTGTTTAGAAGGCGAAATTGCAAAGAAAGTCAATCAGCCTTTACAAAAAAGGTCAAACAGTGATGTTTGACAATTTTGTGTTGGAGGAGAAAATGAGATGCAGTTTTTCGCCCTACCCTACCTTTTTGAACCAAAGTACACAGACGAAGAACTAACCACACGTGACCTTTCCAGCGTGATTACATAATGCGTGAAGACACACGTGTGCATCGCAGAGCTAGTGCAAGACAAGCATTTGTGGTTAAAAAGTATAGAAATGTTTATTTTTTTAGAAAATTTCCAGTCGATAAGACAGATAAGACTCTTATTCTTCGGCTGGGATCGTGTAGAGCCCTTTAAAGCTGCATTGAAACCGAAATTTGGACCTTCAACCCATTGATCCCCATTGAAGTCCACTATATGGAGAAAAATCCTGGAATGTTTTCCTCAAAAATCTTTTTTTAATTTCTTTTCGAATGAAGAAAGAAAGACATGAACATCTTCGGATGACACAGGGGTGAGTAAATTATCAGGAAATTTTCATTCTGGAAGTGAACTAATCCTTTAATGCTTTTCCATCACTCTCTCTCTTCCATTTACTTCTCAGTCACTTCTTTTTCTTATCTTTCTCCTCGTCTTAATATATTCTCTGCTCTTTTTTCCACTCTTCACTTTATCCTTCCATCCCTTCTTTAATCTCTCCCACTCTTCCCTCTGAGTTCACCCATCAGTCTTGCTTCCTTCTTTCACTTTCTCACACCATCCTTTAATGCATCTCTCCCTCTTTGTCCTCTAGAGTACTTGTACTCCTTCAAGATAGTTTCATCCATTTCTTTTTTGTATCTCCCATGCTGTCAGACCGGATCGCCATTCTGTCATTCCATTCACATCAGATGCAACCACAAAGAAAGAACATAAAACATAATTTATATCCCACGCTTATCTGTAGGTAATGTGTGCGTGTGTAAGTCGAAGTTAATGGCCAAAAAATTCAAATTAAATAAAACAATGTCTATACCTGCACTTGGTAAGATGGTGCTATTGTGAATAAACCAGATTTTTCGAAATTGGGAGTACAGCTAATGCAGCACACTTTTATGGCAAATTGAATTGAATTCGTTCATTCTAATTCATTGAATTTGTATGTTCGGCTTACCGCCAAGGTGACGGTTACGTTTAGGTGTGAACCTGAATACTTCCTTTTATTTAGCCACCCTTATAAAATAGTTACTTTTTCTCATGTGATTGGGTTGATTCCCATTTCCAGTTTTTCCAACTTCGTCTTCCATTATTTGGACAAACAGTTGACACCCAACTATTCAAAACGCCATCAGCTGAACCCAAAAGGCCATACTCTGTCGCGCTTTCGACCTTGACACACTTGGACACACACGTCCCTCTTTTATTATCTCCTCAAAATATTTCTCCCATATTGTCCCGTCCTGATGTAGATCGATGTAGCAGGTGTGCTGATAAATCTCACACGGTGCTGGACATTTGTCTTCATACGCTCATGTGCGAGTACATGATTCAAAGCACGCTGCTCTCCACATGGAGATCACAGCGGAAGAGACTCCTGCCTTATTCTGTGGACATGTGGCCAGGAAAGAGAGAGAAAGTGACAGATTACACTTCTCATAACACCAGATAGAACAACAAAAGATCTGGAAAGCAAGACTGGGAAAGATAGATATGTGGGTGGTGTCGCTTAGCGGTTAAATATATGGGAAAGGCTGCAGGTTCGAATTTTAAAAGGGGTGATTCATGAGCTGCCACTATTCTAGCCTTGAACAAGACGCATTTATTTAGGAGAAATCATGTTCTTCCAATCCTGTTTGACTTACTTTCTTCCATAAAGAACAAAAGGAGATGTTCAGAAGAATGTTCATGCTGCTCTTTTTCACAGCAGGAAGCATACAGTGACCATAATCTATCAAAAAATAAATAAAAGTGGTCCATTTGACTTGTGTGCTATGTTACAGATCTTCTAAATTCCAGATTTGACACGAATGACACCAGAAATGTTATTGCGACGTTCCAAGTTTGAATATGTGGAAGCAAACGTTAAAAGGATAGTTCACCCAAAAATTTAAATACTGTCATTATTTACTCCAAACTCGTAAGACCTTCGTTCATCTTCATAACACAAATGAAGATATTTTTTGTATTCTCGTAGCTTCAAAACATTATGCTTGAACTATGGACTATTTTAAGGATGTCCTTACTACATTTCTGGGCCTTGAATGTGTCAGTTGCATTGATGTCTATGCAGGGTCAGAAAGCTCTTGGATTTCATCAAAAATATCTTAATTTGTGTTCAGAAGAAGAACGAAGGTCTTATGGGTTTGGAACAACATGAGGATGAGTAATTAATGACAGAATTTTAATTTTTGAGTGAACTATCCTTTTAAATTCGAGAGCTGGACTTTCATTGGACAGTAAAAAAAAATTTGGATAAGATTTGGAATATAGTGTTATGGGGCTTCTTCATCATTTTTAGAGTTGGTCCCCATCCACTTTCACTTCTGGAAAAGGGCAGTGTGAACGTTCTTCAAAATTTCTTCTTTTGCGTGCTACAGATTCTCAAGTCAGAAGGGTTTGAAATAACATGAGAGTGAGTACATTAATCCAAGTTTCTCAAATGAGACTGTTCCTGCTGTAAAAAATGTGCATTAAGTCACTTCAGATAAAAGTGTCATATAGATATCTCAGAATCAGTTTCTTCATTTATTATGTGATGGCTCTGAGAATTACATGGCCATTTCCTGGGACTCATAAGACACAGGACAGGGAGCTTGATTGAAAATCAAAGCATTTTCTTTCCTCTGTATCACTGTAAGGAGTTTAGACAGTAAGAGTGAGCCATTATAGAGAGATTGGAGATACTGTTTCAATAGATCTGCTTCCATTAGAGTCCTTCACTTTGGCTGTTACCAGTATGAGCGATCTAGGAAAAGATATTTTAAGCATTATTTAGTCGCATATAATAATGTTTAAGCATTAAAATCAGCTATTGCTGATGATATGCATTCACACTTGCACATTATTGTATTTTCACGGTTATTTTCATGGTCCGCTTTGCAAAGGACAGCTATTTCACACCTGATCTTGGCTGATAGCTTGGGGGCGAGAGTCCCAGAGTTCTTGTTTTGGATGGTTATCCGTCTGATATAACAGAGGTGTTTATTTCAGCACACTTTTTGCAGATTCAGTCTCAAGTTTTTAGTACTTTACCCATTGCAAATGAACGACTTTTATAAGCATTGATAAGCAGGTTAATAACTGACACCCATTCTTGGTTAAATTCCTTTGTCATGTGTCATGGCCCCAGAGAGTGATCTCTTCTCTTTATATCCTGCTCTGATCCCCCAGTTGAGAAGAGCCAAACTGGGTCACTCATTTAGGTAGGAAAAAACACCTCCCTCTCCTCCCTTTTGGCCGGCCACGTGCTAATGAGCTCATTTCGGAGGTCATTGACTCCTTAATTGAAATCAGAGTGCTTTGTGACCCCCAGAGTCGTGCTATAATTAGGTATGTTCTTTGACTTTTTGATCCTGTGCGGAAATAACTCTCTGAATATGACCAAACAGGAAAGACCCCTTCAATAGAGCACTGCTAAGTGAAAGAGATTGATAGCCACTTGTGTTTGCATATTATTGTGGTTAAATGTGTCTTTTGGCTCACACCACTAGTTGACATATTTGGCCAACATAGCCTACTCTTTCTTCTTCATAAACTTCTTTTTAGGCTTTTTTAGTCGATCTATCTCGGTTTGTTCTCGACCTAGTTCTCTTCGATATCGAGTGCAGCGCAAGCCCTGAGGTCTTCATATAACTTAATTCGTAGTTTTCAGCTAATATGCCGACGCATTGCTAACTAGATTGCCTCAAAGCACATAGATGTCACCCAAGTGTCTATTTAATATATATGTTTTCATCTGGAAGAGGTATTTTTTAGCACATTTCCTTATCTGCAATCTCTAAAATGTTACCATTTGGATGTTTAAAGTCTTTTTGAGATGTTTATGATTTAGAATTTCTCTTTTCAAGATGTTTAGCAGATGTTTGTGCACAATAATTCAAATGTGAAGGCGTTTCTATTTAACAGAGGTGTAAGTGTAGAAAAGCTTTATGTTATGGGCTTTGTTTGTAATCGAATTATGTTCAGTGAACATCTTATTTTTTGTTGCCTTAATAATGCGACGCCATTTTTCAGTAGGTAACTATATAAGGTAGAAAATATAGAAAAAATAGAAGATCACTCATGATTCACTATGTAAATGAGTACAGGGAAGTAGACCAATCAGTATTCAAATACTATGGTTACATCATTGGTTTTTTAAATGCCGAACATTCTATAATGTAAGTTGAATTTTCTGTAGAAACTACTTAAAAGAATAGTTCACCAAAAAATAAAAATTCCAACGTTCTGTTTGAACGCCTTTGACTTCCATTGTATGGGCAAAACATTCTTCACAAAAGAAAGTCAAACAGGTCAAACAACATGATGTTGAGTAAATTTTGACATAATTTGAACTGTTCCTTTAAGTATAATGTTTACCAAAATTGCTAGCACAGCTAAGACTAAAATTATCTACAAAGTGTGAATGTAGCCTGTGCGTGTAGTAGTTCAAGATGAAGCGACTGCGAGGACAATAAAAAGAAGGTGAGTTCTACCTTGCATGGTACGGTGGCAATGCTAATGCTACTGAGAGCTTTTCTCAGCGCTAGGCTAATTAGCACATATATTACATTGGGAAAACGGGGGGGAAGGAAATTGCTTTGTCACATTTCCACATTGCAGAGTGTGTTTGTGGCACATTCTCACACATTTCCAAGTCTTGTTTAATTTCCAGTGTGGTTTAGCCTTGTAATAAATAAGACAGAGACAAGGCGCAAAAGAAAACGTAGCCCAATATGAGGAAGAAAGGTGTTATTTTGTTGTTAGTTTTTGATATGTGACATCCTGCAGTTTGTTGGTTATAACAGGATTTTTTTAGTATTGTCGGGTTGTGTCACTTTTGTAAGTGTTATGTTGTACTGTCCTCTTTCATGAGGATTATCAAACAAAATTCCAGTCGCCTAAAATAGTCTCATTTTAACTTTACTGTGGTGTGGCTGTAGAAGCCAATTATTACTCCGAGTTACTTTCCTGCACTATATAACAAAGTTAGCCCACACAAATGACCCAAAAGCCATTTTTAGGGTTTCACAGCAGCAGTGGTACTGAAATAGTTTCTTCATCTGATGTTACTGAGCCTGCGCTCAGATACTTGCTCTGTACTGTTGACTTTGTGGAGATTTTCACATCGAGTTTTGGCACAAATTGTATCTTTCTGTTCAGAAGCTGCCTACGAGCGTGCACGGACATACACACATGCGTGCTCACACTTAAAGCAACTGCCAAGATGTAATTAGCTGGTAACATCTAACACGTCTCACCTACACACTCCTACTCATGCAAACAAACCAAGCGACCCACAGCTCAGCAGATTTACAGCATTATCTAAACATACAGAGATGGCGGAGTGAGAACAGATGCCCACTCATGCCCATCTCACACACACGCACAAATACACGTGTGTTTAGCGTACAGTTACACACAGAGCTTTGAAACACCAGTATACCCTACAGCGATCCGTGACCGTAGTGGATTGTAGCATTGTGCATATCTAAGTATATATTTTACATAAATAAAATAATAAAATGAAAATATTGTTACAAAATTATACATACATATATACATATTTTAAATAATTTTTCATATATTACTTTATCCCTTTTTTATAAGTAATTTGCAGTTTCTTATTGGTTTCTCCTAAAGTATCAGAGTTGTGCTGTCATTTTATAACTTTATATTCTTACTGTATGCATCTTGTGTGTCTATTTCTGCTACTTGAACAAATCAATTGAGAGCTCCGTTCCTTCTCTTGAGGTACGAAGGAGCTTTTCAGCAGTGATTGACCTTGGTCTCTTTTGATTTAACTAAGCTTGAAGGATTAATATTGACAAATGACATTGGAGGACACACATTCTCTCCTTTGCTCACACATTATTTCTCTTCATCACATATATCGCTAATTATGCTTTCCTCTTCTGTTACTCATTTCCACTTACTCTTGTGCATCACTTTCTTTTTGTTTTCAGTTTTTTTTTTGTAATTTATGATTTCTGAATGCATACTGGACACTTAGCTCTTTCCTAGCATGGTGTGGACCTTTTTTACGTGTGTAAATATATATATTTCTGGAATTTTCTGGGGGGTTTTTAGCCATAGTATTTGGATGTGCAGCATAGTAACTCAAAATTTCAAAAATGTATGTCCAAATATTGATGTTTTTGTACTTGCAGCATGGTAACTCAAAATTTCTACAAATATGTCTGAACATTCGTATATACATATGAATAATTACAATATTCATGCATATTCATTTTGTCCCAAAAAAAAAAACATGGTAACACCATGTTAATGCTTGAAATACCCTGAAGTATCAGGCATTTTCTGAGATTTCAGTATAACCTTGAACAGCATGGTATTTGGACATGTTTATATTTTAGACATGGTTTTCTTCAAAGAATATCATAGTAATACCATGGTACTGTTGGTGTACATATCCAAAATCTTTTTGGTCATGGTAAATGTCTAGGAATACCATGATACATGTTCAAAATACATTTTTTTTCATAGTACATGTGCAGTATATGTACTGTGTGAAAACTGTGGTATTTTTTACATGTTCTAAATGATTTTGCAATTGCACATGTCCAACAAAACATTGTATTACAATCTGTTGCAATATCCAAAACCAGTTATTGGACATATTTTTGAAATAATTATATGCTTAGAAGAATACCATGGTACCATTACCATAGTGCAAGATTAAAAAATATGACTAAAAAATTTAAAATGCTTGAAGAACCTAGTATTTCCACAGTAATATTGAGCAGATGACAAAAATGAAAAGTACAGTTAAAACATTTATCTCTTCAATCCTCACTTTTTATGAATAACATCTTCACTCCTGAATCTCTTCGTGTCAGAAAGAAAAGTATAATTAAAACATTTATCTCTTCAGTCCTCGCTTCTTTTGAATAGCATCTTCACTCCTGAATCTCTTAGTGTCAAAAAGAAAAGTGCAATTAAAACATTTATCTCTTTACTCCTCTTTGCTTGTGAATAGCACTCCTTCACTCCTGAATCGCCTAATGTCACTTTGCCTAGCAGTTTCTTTCTTTTTTTTCTTACCAGCATCCTCTCATCCTATTTTATCCAACACTCTCATTCATCAAGTTCTTAAAGAACGAGGATCTCTTACCTGCAGCTTGGTCTCACTCAGGACGTGTTTTGCTCTCTTTATCTCCGTTGGTTTGTGTGTGTGTGTGTGTTTCCTGCTTGCGTGTCCTCGCTGTGTGTGTGTGTGTGTGTTAGGCGGTGTTTGACTTCAGCGGCAGCGGACGCCTGGAGCTCAATCTGAAGGCTGGAGACGTGATCTTCCTCTTGCGAAGAGTCAACGCAGACTGGCTGGAGGTGAGAGAGAGATGGAGAGAGAGAAAGATAACAGGATAGAAGCAGAGAGAAAGGTAGAAGAGGATAGGTAGGCTGAAGGAAAGGAGAGAGAGAGCGAGAGAGAGGGAGGAGGGTTTGTAAGAGAGAAAAAGGGAGGGAGAGAGAAAAAGGATGGAGCAGCGTGATCTCATTTATGTTTGGAGGCATTTGTGTGCAAGTGTGTGCAAATTATAACACACATTTATGTATGTGTGTTTGTAAAATTGCTTCTAGGAGGTGCTTCTTAAACTACACTGAAAACATGGTGCTTCATGTGGTAACATCTACATTAATTGATTGTAAGTTAAAAATGTAATTTTACATCCCTGAATCAACCTAAACTAATTAACAAAACTAAATTTGGGTTTTAGAAATAGCTCTTTAAGGTAAAAATAAGCTAAGGTAATAAACAGTGAAAGTAGCTCAGAATGCTGTTTTCCACCAATTACAATTGGCAAAATTAAAAAAGAAGGTTATGAACACTAAATTAAATGCTGAGTCACAAAATCTATTTTCACAAAATCTCTGAGCACTGAGCACAACTATTATTCAATTATTAAATACTTGAAACTTCATGCAATTATGGTTTTGTCCTCATAATAAATACATAAATAAATACATGATTTTATTATATTTAAAACATTAGATTAATGAAATATTGTTGAATGTTTTACCCTCATTTGATTGTTACATTTGGCAGATGCTTTTTTAAGATCATCTTGCGTTCACGGTGTACATTTAATCAGTTCATGCATTCTTTGGGAACTGAACCCTGGACCTTGAACTGTTTGAGCTAAAGGAATGTTGTTTATGTAAAAAATAACACAAATAAGTATATTTTACATACATTTCATACTTGTACGTAAGTTTTATTAGTTCCACCTGGATTTCCTTGATTCTATGTATAATTAAATTCGCCATTAAAAACATCTTTCTTTTGCAAAGGGTCTGGCAATTTCAGTTCTGACTGACACTGATATTATACATTTAGTGTCTATCCAAATAAAAAATGTGTGTGTACACTGTATGTACAAATACCTATAAATATACATCACTCTGGGTGGAGATACAACATCAGGAGAACATGATGGATGAAACGATTCACTAAAGATAGAAAGAAGGGAATAATTTAAAGGGTAAAGTGATTGAGGGAGCACTAAAAAGAGTGTGTTTTGAACAAAGGATGATTGTAGAAAAGACATAAAGGAGTAGACGAAAGACATTTATATATTAGAGTGTGTGTAAAGGAGTGGGACTCTTAGATTGAGAAGATCTGATCTGGACACACACTCACTCACTCACACGCATGGTTTTTATGAGTTAGATATCTGCAATCTTTTCGGATCATGACAATAAAGGAGAACAATTTGACCTGAATTGAATTGCAAAGGCAGAAAGAAAGAGAGGGAAAATTGGATATTGCATAGACATGCAGTGGACCCTCGATAACATTATCGAGATAAGAGCGGGTGAAAGAGAAAGATCAAGTCGTAACTCCCTAGTTCATTGCCTCCGAAACTCCTTTTTCTTGCCTGAATGCACCTAATGTGTCTGAAGATCAGGGCCGTAGCAATCATTATTCCTCCCACTTCTGGGGACATTAATACCCCTGCCTTATTGTGTCCCTCCACCTGTCATATCAGTTCATCTCCCTGCCACAGATACAAGAAACCATCTCACAGTGGCATAGATAGATAGATAGATAGATAGATAGATAGATAGATAGATAGATAGATAGATAGAGAGATAGATAGATAGATAGATAGATAGATAGATAGATAGATAGATAGATAGATAGATAGATGAATGAAAGGACGGGCAGATGGATGGACACATAGAGACAGACAAATGGATAGATAGATAGATAGATAGATAGATAGATAGATAGATAG
>JAHKKF010529037.1:0-19418 GCA_019740295.1 Labeo calbasu
AAGACCAGCAATAATAATTTTCATTTTGATTACATAATTGGCAATATATACATGTCAAAGTCAGACATGCCCCTTTGCCAGCTGTGATGCCTGGTTACTGGTTTAAACTTGGCCCAGGGTTTTAAAAGATTTTTGGGTCAGCACACCTTAATAGCTTCTACAATTGATTGACACTTAAGTTTACAATACAGTGAATTTAGGCCCAGATTATGCAGAGCTGTAATAGCTGCTAATGGTGGATATTTTGATTAATCGAAAATTTAAGTTTTTTCTATGTATAAACTGTTTATGTAATAAAATATGTTTTTGTAGTTTGTGTTGTCCCTTATCAGAGCAAAATTATCACAAATTAAAAAAGGATTCATACCAATATTGTCCAAAGCCCCACTTTTCTAGGGCGTTTCCAAACTTTTGGAGGGCAGTGTATGTTAAATTTCCATATATTAAATATACTGTCATGATATGTGATGTACATGCATATCCATTCTAAAATCCATCAATGTCATGCTGATCTTATATAAGTAAATGTCAAACATAGACAATTATTAAAAAACATATATAAACTATAGATTTGTATATATGTTGTTTTAATAAAGTTGCATATATAACAACACATTGTTGACAAATATGGTTGCTACATATTTTACCATATAAATATCATGTCGAAATTTTTTACATATGTACATATACAAATTATTATTATTATTAATACAAATTATTAAATAAAAATATTTTATGATCATATATCTATGCAAATTATCTATAGGCTTATACGTAAGATATATGGCAATACCAATCTTGATATAGGGAAATATATGTCATATATTACATTTCCATATGGGTTTCTTTCAAAAAATAAAAAATAAAAATACAATACCAGTCAAAAGTTTTTAAACAGTAAGATTTTTAACATTTCTTCAAGAAGTCTCTCCTGCTCATCAAACCTGCGTTTATTTGATCCAAAGTACAGCAAAAACAGCAACATTTTGAAATATTTTCACTATTTAAAATAACAGTTTTCTATTTGAATATATTTTAAAATGTATTCCTGTGATTTTAAAGCTAAATTTGTAGCATCATTACTCCAGTCACATGATTCTTCAGAAATCATTCTAATTTTCTGATTTGCTGCCCAAAATACATTTATTATTATTATTATGTTGAAAAAAGCTGAGTAGAATTTTTTCAGGTTTCTTTGATGAATAGAAAGTTCAGAAGAACAGCATTTATCTGAAATAGAATTTTTTGTAACATTATATGTCTTTATCATCTCTTCTGATTAATTTAAAGCATCCTAAATAAAAGTATTAATTTCTATAATTATACTAAAAAAAAATATACTGCCTCCAAGCTTTTGAATGGTATAATGTATAATGTTACAAAAGCTTTTTTATTTCAGATAAATGCTGGTCTTTGGATCCTTCCATTCATCAAAGAATCCTGGAAAAAAAGTACTCAACTGTTTAAATATTGATAAAATGTTTCTTTATCAGCAAATCAGCATATTAGAATGATTTCTGAAGGATCATGTGACACTGAAGACTGGAGTTATGATACTGAAAATTTAGCTTTGATCACAGTAATAAATTACATTTTAAAATATATTCAAATAGAACGCACTTATTTTAAATAGTAAAAAAATTGTTTTTGCTGTACTTTAGATCAAATAAATGCAGGCTTGGTGTGCAGAAGAGACTTCTTTTAAAAAGCATTAAAAAACGTTCAAAAACTTATGACTGCTAGTGTATCTCTATATACTGACCATATCTGATATACTGATGGTATACTGACTTCTAATAAGGCAAATTACTTTTCCAATTTTGCGTTAATGTAAATTGCTTTATGACAGCTATAAATTCATTTGTAGATTGATTTTAGGCAAAGTTATATGTCTGACTGACCACTGACAGGATTTTTTGGGAAAAAAAGTCTTTATTTTTATTCAATTAGACACTTTAGCTTTAAAATTGTAGCATTCAATTGTGTTGTTAGCTTAGCAACATGCTAACTTTATAAATATGTAAAACAACTGCTGCTGCCTACAGTATGTAACGTAAAGCATTCCAAATCATTCACTTATGACTTGGCATGCCGCCTTTAAGGCATTTAACTAGGTTCATTGGGTTTTGGACAGAGCAAGTGTGTGTGTGAATGTGTGTGAATGTAAACAACTTACATGTGCTAATATGAGTTTAAACTCAGCTGACTCTCGCTGGGTGAAAGAAGGACAGACTCCACAGGACTCTCCTGAAAGATGAAAAACTCATTAAACACACACACACTCAGCCCTTTTTAATCCTTCTCTCTCAAACATCCACACACTCACTGAAAGCATCAGATGGGATTTGACTGTTTTATGATTTTTTCAGTCTAGTTTGGAAACAGCTGACTCAAGTATTCTCCCACTCAAACTTTGCGATCATCTGTCTGAATATGAGGGTCTTACTGTGAGCTTGTCACTTTAGTTAGATGGAAATTTTCTCTATTATTAGACTTTTAGTACTCTGCATGACAGAAAGTGGCCATATATTCTTCAATGTATATGTAAACTACCATTTAAAAGTTTGGGTCAGTAAGCTTTTTGTTTGTTTGTTTGTTTGCTTTGAAAGAAATTCAAACTTTTAATCAACAAGGACCCACTGAAATAAGAAAATGTATAATGTTATCTAAAAATTTTTTTATTTCAAATCAATGCTGTTCTTCTGAACATTCTATATTTAACAAAAAACGTATCATGGCTTAACAAATATATTAAGCAGCACAACTATTTTCAACATTGATAGTAATAATAAATGTTTCTTGATCAACCAGGTGTACATACAATACAAAATACATTGTATGGGTCAAAATAATCAATTTTTCTTTTATGCCAAAAATCATTAGGATATTAAGTAAAGATCATGTTCCATGAAGATGTTTTGTATATTTCCTATAAATATATCAAAACGTAATTTTTGATTAGTAATATGCATTGCTAAGAACTTAATTTGGACAACTTTAAAGGTGATTTTCTCAATATTTAGATTTTTTTTGCACACTTAGATTCCAGATTTTCAAATAGTTGTATCTCGACCAAATACCGTACTATCCTAACAACCATACATCAATGGAAAACCTATTTATTTAGCTTTCAAAAGATGTATAAATAACAATTTAAAAAATTGACACTTACGACTGGTTTTGTGGTCCAGGGTCACAAATCAATATATTAGAATGGTTCATGTGACACAGCAGACTAAAAGTAAAGTCTGCTTTTTCATCACAGAAATAAATTACATTTTAAAATGTTTACTTAAACTGTAATGATATTTCACAATTTTAAAAAAAATTTTAAAAAAATGTTGCATTGGTGAACATAAGACATTTTTTTCCGAAAACATAAAAAAACTTACTGACCCCAAACTTTTTAAGTGCGTGTTTTCAAAGTATGTGCATTTGTGGGTCCCAAGAGTCAGATAAATACATCTAAAGTAATTCTAAATAAATACAAAAAACTTTTATTATCAGCATAACATTTAAAAATGGAATTGCTTTGCATTTGGTTGCACTAAAGCTGACATTGTCTCTAAAATTTCACAAAATGTTCACAGCGTTGACGGAAGCAACAACATCTGGCCTTTGCTACAAATTTGTTTACATTTAATCAGTGACCTAGAAATAATGCAAAAAAATATGTCATTTTACGCACAAAAAAGTCACTGTAGTCTCAGAGTTTTGGGCCCCACTGTATACTGTACCATTTGCAAACATCTGGAATGGATCTATTTTTAAATAAGGAATATAAATGCGAGAGATCAAGCTCAAGTGTGAGATTCCTGTGACAGATGGAGTGTATTTTGGGTTTTAAGAGCAGAATGGTGTGAATGCAGTCAGAACATGTGGCCACTAGGTTGTGCTGTTCACTTTCATTCACCAACCACAGTATTGATCACAAACTGGTTGTAAAATTACCTGAGAAATGTGTTGAGAACAAAAATTCAGCGTTGCCTTTGTATTATACAATGCTTACGCAATACATGTTCCATAGGTTCTAATATGCAAAGCTCATATTTGTTCCTCCTGAGTGAGACAATATATAGACTGAAAAGCCTAAAACAGTCAGCCCTTTGTTTGTGTGTGTCTGTGTGTGTGTGTTTGAGAGAGAGAGACCGAAAGGGTTTAGTGAGAAAGAGAGAAGACATTTCACCCCCTCACTGAAAGGAGGTTTTATTGATCTCAGTGGACATCAGCGCCTTCCAGCATGGCCTTGTACAGAAAGGCACATTAAAACGTCTAAACAGTGTTAGAGTGTAGAATATGAGATAAGACAAGCCGTAACTACTGGCATGAAAGAAAAAAAGATGCAAAAATGGCCTTTTGATGTTTTTTAACTTCTCTAGATATGCATTCTTCATATTTAGAGAAGACAAGCACTGTAGATGAAACAGCTGAACTGAATACAACCGCTCTAATGCCAGGCCCAGAAGGAATCCGCTGACTTTTTTTGCATCTCCTGTGCTGATTTTACAGCATTTAAACACAGTGAAACATCAAATTGAGCTGATAGTACTACATATTTACTGATAGCCCGAAAGCATTATCAAATTACACAAAATATTTATACACAAGCGATGGCGTAAGTGTAGACAGACATTTGAATTTTGTGGAGTTCTGCGCAGATTCAGTTTGTGGCTGTTCATATATCTTGTAATTGAAAGGGTTTCGAGAGATTGATCTCTGCCGTGTGCCACGTTTCCGTTATCACAGTTCATTCTCACGCTTGTCATCCTGCTTGTTAGTTTTTCCAAGCTGAAAAACTATCAGTATGAAGATCTCACTTACCTCTGTGTTCTATTTGAGTCAATCTGGAAAACAGAGAGAGAGAGAAAAAAGAGAGTGAGATGAATACAGTCATCCAAAATGACAGCATTACACCAACACTTCATTATCATGCAACTGTTTTCCATACAAAAGATCAAAAATGCAGTCTCCATGAACCGTGGCAATATCAGATGCTCTGTCATAGTTGATGTAACGCAGTGATTCCCAACCAGGGCCACGTAAACCCAAGAGAATACTTCGAAAGATTGTGATTTTGCTTTGTTAAACCTCCAAAACAGAAACTATGGCTTTAAAATAAAATATGCTTGGGGCTATCAAATGATTCAGATAATGTTACAAATTTCTGCATGTAATATTTTCAGTTATTTTCAAGGAAAAATAATGTGTAATGCACAATAATGCATTTAATTAACATTGATGTTGGTACAAATGATTGACAAATTATTACATTATCAGTTTGAGTTCAGTGAAAGCATATTTGAGACAAAAAAGGTTGAGAAACACTAATCTAATGTCTCACTATCACACTTCAGAACTGCTACGGGTAGGTAAAATCATTTAGGGATCAACTGGCTGACAGGTCAAGGGTCACGTCAAGTCGATGTGCTAACCGGCAAACGTTGTAAAAGAGACATGCATATGTTTGAGTGAAACGGAGCGGGTCACGACAGTGACCCGGGCCTGTCAATCGTGAACTCCGAAAGAGACGATTTGAAGAGTTTTTTCCCCCGTTTCTCTCTTCTTTTCACACTCATCTTCTCTCTCGCATTCGTACACACACTTTCACACCCACATCTTGAGAGAGTTGTTTGACTGTGTGCCTAATGATAATAGATGAGGTGTCAGGATGAAGGTGAGAGACACTAAGTCATCCTCACAGCACGAGGGAGAAACAGCTCATCTCTAGCTCCCTCTCTCTCTCATTTTCACTTCGCCTAAATCTACAGGCGCTAAAATGGGAGAAAAAGCGCCTATAGAGCTTCTATTCTAACACGACGCTGATGTTTTCCATTTTATTTTTCTCTTACTTTTAAATAATGTGGCCATCTGTGTCTGAGTTGCGGAAGGGAGAACTTGGATATTCAAACCGGGCTGTCTTTTCAGTACACATTAGAGCAGCAGGAAGAAGTCAGCACTTTACATGAGTCTTGTGAGAAAATGTCAAAATATGACAGGGCTGAACAGAAATAAAAAACTGCTTATGCAAGCCTCTTGTCTCTCAGCGAATCACTTGAGTAAAGTGACCTCCGCTTCTCAAGAGCAATCATATACAGAGTCATATAATGCATAAACGATCATTTAATTTTGGTTACAGTTTTAATATTACAGGATAAAAATTGCCAGAACTTCACTGTAAAAATTGTGACGATGTTTCACAAGATGCACTTTTGGTAACTGTGTATCATTAAACTGTATAATATTGATGTATTTAGCTATTAAAATGTATTTTTTACTGTAATAATTGGCTGCACAATGACAAATGTCACAAGATGCCCCACAGATAAGTTCAAATGCCTTTTCCAGTGACTGCTGTCACACAGAAACACCATTAGGGGAATAAACGTGACACTAAAATAACACTATGAACATTACCTAAACAACATAAAATGTAACTTATAACCACTGTGCATAGTGTAACTGTAAATAATATAATGAGAATCACACTTAAATTTGATGTCATGTGAATTCTAAGAATTCCATTTCAAGTAGGCCTATTTATGAGATTTATACTTTTTTTCTTTAAGAAATTATTTTAACAAATGAATCCATAATGTAGGTTAACAAATGCAATATATATTTTATTCATACATTATAATAATTTATAAATTAATTCGTTTCTGGCGTTTTGCAATTTAAAATGACATGTATTGTCATTTAAAATCTAATGTATTTTTTTTTACTGTAGCCTATAGGTGCCTTACAGTTTTACTGTAGCACGTTATTCCTGAGAATATTTGGACATTTTTACAGTGTGGTTTGTAATAGCCCGCAGTCACTGCAAGTTTGTAAGAAAACCAACAAAACTTGAAGACTTTTAATGAGTTCACCCTGTCCTAAAATGTTCAACAGAGCTTACAACTCTAATAAATAATTCAATTTAACAGCGGTCTGCACATTTACGGCTGAATAACGACGTGTTCTGTGAAAGCACTATGAAATCTTGGACATTTCTGAACTGACTGCCTAACAATAGTTTTTCTTTCACTGAATATCGCAGCACTCACACATACACACACATACACACACATACACACACACACACACACACACTTGACCAAAGAACCGGACGACCTCGCTTGTATTGTGAAGCCGCGGGAGCTCTTACCGGATTCTCCAGGTACAGTCGCGGTGCGAGGAGATCCCGGTGGAGATCCGTCTCTCTATCCGCCCGAGTGAGAGTCCAAAATCTGGTAACTCCGACAAAAGACGAGTGCAGTCTCTACGGTTCTCAAAAACCAGACGTGTCCACGCGTATAACCCGATATAAGTGAAGAGCTTTAGAAGCTTTTGAAGTGGTGCGCTTCACGCGACGCGCTCGCACCCTGCTTTTAAAAATAGTCTCCAGACGCAGGTGGGCTACGGGGTCGCACAAAGCCAGAGGAGTCAGAGCGCAAGTTGATCTCAACACAAATCTGATGAAGACACGAACAAAGATATGCAGGATGCAGCTCATACACACACAGGCGCGCGCGCGCGCGTAAAGGGGGTGACGATTTAGGATAGATTTTTTTTGGCACTGAAAATTTCAATAGCACATAAACTGCGTTTTAGCAGGAAATCTGCTTGTTCTGTGTGTGAGATTTAACAAAGAAAAAGAGGACCGATTTAACACAACTTCATGATAATATAAGCCCAAAGGGGAGCTCAGCCCAGAGCAATAGAAATCTCATCATCATTCATTAACTCATCAAAAGACAGCACACACGCACGCACGCAAACACGAACACACACACACACACACACACACACACACTGTGCATCTATTCCAGGACATCCCATGGCTTCATTAGACGGAGTGTGATCTCATTAGCAACACAACACAATGCTTTAACAGCATACATATTCATGTATATTCCATGAGCATCATTGTGCCGATGTATAATATTCAGAATGTGTGTTTGTGTGAAAATAAAAACTAGGTCGTATAGCCCACCCAGAGCTTTCTCTGCTTATGGGGGCTGTGTACAGAAAACACACACAAACACATCAAACACTCAATTACACAACATGCAAACCACACTAAATGACCTAATACCAGCCTTCATCCTATCCTCATCTCTTGTTCACACGTTCTGGCTGCCTAAATGAATATGTAAGAAACAGATGATAAGAGAAGGTGAATAATGAGCAGGCCCAGACAGAATCTGTTCAGGTTTTTTTCACACTTTCTACAGTTTTTTTTTTTTTTTGGAGGGGAATCTGTAAAATGGAAATATAATAATATTTCAGATATGATATCTTGCAAAACGGGAGCTGGAAGTACTGTACACATTTATTGGAAGCTGAAAGCGTTATCAAATTTGCTGAAATATTTAATAAATGAAAGGACAGAAGAAAATGCAAAATGCTATGGCATGACTAAAAATATTTATTGCTGGCAATGTATTTGTGTTCAAAAGAGATAGTTCATATATATATTAGAAACTTTTTTTTCATCATAATATTTTTTTGTCCAGAAAAAAGGTTGAGGTTGGTAAGGTTTTTATGCTTTTACTTTTGCTATATATTGCAATTACTTAAAAAATTTGGAATGATTACTATTTTTAATTTGTTTGAAAGAAGTCTCTTATACATTTATTTGATTAAAAAAAAAATGGTAAAAAAATTGTGATATATTATTGTGATATATTACTAAAATGTAAAAATAACTTATATAAAGCATTATACAATTAGCTAATATATTCAATAAATTAAAGGGTGAGAAAATATGCAGACAAATGTAAACAATAAAAATGTATTTGTGTTTAAAGAGACACGTCACAATAATTATTACTATTATTATTATTATTATTATTATTATATATGTGTACACAATACAATTTTCATCGCCATACATTTTGGGAGCAGAAATGTTACATTTTCCAAATTTGCAGGAATAATTGGTAAATAATTGGAATAATTGGTTGCTCTAATTTTTAACATTTTATTTTAATAATAATAATAATAATAATAATAATAATAATAATAATAATAACAACAACAACAATAATAATAATAATAATATATTTGGAGTTGGTATAATTTTGCTTTTTAATTTTTTTTTTTTTTGCTTTTTAAATTCATTTTAATTACAGGAATAATTGGTAAATAATTGGAATAACTGGCTGATATAATTTTGCTTTTAAATTTTTTATTTTAATTATGTTTTATTAATAGTAATAATTGCATCATTTTAATAATAATATTATTTTAAATATGCTTTCATTTTGACCATATATTGAAATTAATACTTGTCAAAAGTCTGGAATAATTACTGTTTTTAATTTGTTTGAGCAATCTGTCTGGCTGTAAATCAAGGCTGCATTTATCTGATGAAAAAATACAGCAAAAAGGCATAAAAGTACAAATACTGTCATTGTTTCTCGCTTATATGTCATTCCAAACCTGAATAAGGCCATTCTTATATTTTGTATGGATAAAACTGACATTTTTCAAAATATATTTAAAATTATTCTGACATGAGGGTAAGTAAATGACGACAGAATGAAATTTTGGGGTGTACTGTCCCTTTAACTCTTTTGACCTCACCCTCTGAGGTCGAGTGTACACCTTTAATAAGGTCAGGAAACACACAAACACACACTTAAACGCACACACACTTGCAACTCAGCACCTTTGCTCGAATAGGTGAGAGGTCAAAGAAGCACAGCCATAACTCTCTATGAATCAACCCCCTGGGAGTGTTTACGTGCGTGTTGGCCACTATGTCAAGGAATGCATTAAAAACACTCAAGAGTAAAGAGCAGTCAAAAGAGAGAAAATATAAAATTGTGCATGCAAGCCTAATTAAGAAGAAACACCTTTCTTCTCACTTCTTGCCTCGCTTTGTCTGAGTGTGAGATACGGAGACAATGTGCGTGAGGAAGGAGAATGTGTGTTGATTGTGTGCATGTGTAAGAGAGAGAGCTTATGTGTGAGTATGTGTGTGTGTCTCATCACCATACAGCTGAGACTGCAGGTGGTGGATCTTTCAGTGAAAGACTGTCTCACTTCTCATAAGAATCACTGCCAGATAACACACACAGGAGCCACTGTTTATCACACACACACACACATACACACAGCACTGCAAATGAAGAAATAATCAAGCCTGATCGCAAAACATGTTCGACACATTAAACGTGATTACATCGCGGATCTCCTAAACAGATGTCTTAGAATGTATTAAACATCTATTGCTCGTAATTCTCTAAATAACAATAAAATATGTATCAATTAATGCTATAAAGCAGCATTGCTTACATAAGTACGTAATTAAAAACAATAAAATATGAATTATGGGATCCAATATTGATCATTAAAAAATTCAACCTATCTTGGGTTGTTTAATGTGTTTGCCCTCTAGAGAGGCAGTGTGGAGATTAATTAGGGTCTAAACACACATACACACACTGCTCAGTGCACTGGGTACTTTCACTGCATTTTGTTCCTGTCTTATATCCAAACGTCGCTAGCTCAACATTACTTCTTTATCATTCTATTTCTGAGTTTTTTCTTTCGCACACATTCGCAGTTTCTTGTTCCTCTTTGTCTCATATTCTCCTTCTTCACGGGCTAAAACAGTAGAGGGACCATTAGACGTATAGCAGAGTCCCAGAAACGGCTTTGATCATCTGTTCATTAGATCACATGGGAATATCATGGAAAAGGAGACAGATACGGGGATGGGCGTTGGAGCATTTTCAAGAGGATGCACCAAATTTGTAAAGTCAGATTGTTTCGCACTCACAAAAATCCATATAAAGATCCATTTTACCACTTACATTCACTAAAAAGAAATATTATACCAATTCTAACATTTTTTTTTCATCATGGTGGCCACTTGATAACTTTTTTCTTTTTATTTTGAAAACCTACACCACCTTTGTTAAGATTTTTATGCTTTTGAAAGAAATTTTTTTATGCTCACCATTTGATTACATAAATAAAGCAAAAATACTGTTGAAAATTATTACAATTACAAATGTGTTCTATTTTAATATATTATAAAACATAATTTATTCCTGTGAAGGTAAAGCTGAATTTTCAGCAGCCATGGCTTCAGCCTTCATTGTCACATGATCCTTCTGAATTATTCTAACATGCTGCTTTGTTAATTATTATTATCATTGCTGAAATGTGACCCTGGACCACAAAACCAGTCATAAGGGTTAGATTTAAGGTGAATAAATCAAAATATTGAGAAAATCACCTTTAGAGTTGTCCAAATGAAGTTCCTAGCATTGCATATTACTAATCAAAAATTAAGTTTTGATATATGAAAAGTAGAAAATTTATAAAATATCTTCATGGAGCATGATCTTGAACATGAACTTAATATCCTAATGATTTTTGGCATAAAAGAAAAATTTTGGCCCATACAATGAATCTTTTGCTACAAATACACACATACTACTTATGATAGGTTTTGTGGTCCAGGGTCACATATCAGTTAAGCTGCTTAACATTTTCAAAGAAAAAATTGTGATCCATTTCATTTTTTGTAACTCTTTACAGACATTTTTGATCAATTAAATGAATAAAACCATTCGTTTGCTTTGTTTAACTTTCAAAACACGAAGAAATATTTATTTGATGAATACAGTTCAAAAGAAGCATTTATTTAAAATATAACTCTTTTGTGCATTATGAAGGTCTTTACTGTCACTTTGATCAATTTAATGCATCCTTGCTGAAAAAATAAATTAATGAAATACAATCTTTACAACTCTGAATGTTGATGTGATTATGTGAAACGTTTATATCAAAATGAAAAATACTATATGTGTCATGCCCTTTGATCTGCAAGGTATCCATACAACATGACTCTGCTTTTGGAATTCCACAGTGTCTTGTATCTATTCCCACCCCAGGAGAAATGGCACAAGAGCTCATACCACACAACCTGTGTTATTATATAGGACATAGCCGGTGTCTGCCACTTACAGTAGTGCAATGGTTCACCCTTCTGTCCTCCCAGATGACATTACATCCACCATATCCCCCATTTCCAGATCTGACTGAGGCTTTTTTTTCAGTCTGGCAATGGAAAATGAATGATTGAAACCCATATCATATTTTCTTGAAGCAATCCACATGGACTGTAATGACATCACGCCAGAGGCCTGTCATTCTAGGCACAACTTCCCCGGCTGTTTGGCCAAGGAACCAGATTCAGGTGTCATGTTGATGAAATTAGGTGGCAACATCCAAATGGCGACATGCAAACACCTGCTCTTGTGTTTTGTACAACATATGACACGAATAAACCACAGTACAGGCCAGATAAACATTTGTTTGTGTTAAAATTAAATATATATTTTTTATGTTTTTTAAAAAAAAGTCCCACATGCTGCAATGCAGCATTAATTTAATGAAAAACACAGTAAAAATGATGTAAAAAATTACAATTTAAAATAACTGCTTTTTTATTTTAATATATTTTAAAATGTAATTCATTTCTGTGATGCAAAACTGAATTTTCATCATCCATTACTCCAGTCTTCAGTGTCACAAGATCCTTCAGAAATCATTCTAATATGCTTATTTGGTGCTCAGTCATGTTCAGTTATTATTGATGCTCAAATCAGGTTTTTCTTATTATTATTGAGTATTAGTGTATTACAATTTCCGCACAAATATTAATGTTTTCAACATTGATAATAATTTCTTAAATATTTCTTAAGCACCAAATCATGATTTCTGAAGGCTCATGTGACACTGAAGACTGACATAAAATAATCTTTGCAATCACAGGAATAAATTATGTTTAAAATGCATTCAGCCAGCTCTATTAATATTTCACAATATTACTGTTTGTACTGTTTTATTCTGTATATTACTGCAAATAAACGCAGACATGATAAGAATAAGAAACTTCTTTCAAAAACTTAAAACAAACAAACAGATGATTTCAAACTTTTAACCAGCTGTGCACTTTTAACATACAGTCAAATTAAGCGTCAAGCTGTTTTCATTAAAAAAACAATTTGGTATGTTGATTAAGCCATTTCTCTCATGGGAACACTTAGCTGGCCCCCACAATGTACTGCAGTTGATTTCAGGTTTAACTCTCCTTGTGGGGACATTTGGACCCCCAACAATGCAGTCAAAATGCGACCTATACACACACAAAGAGCGGATAACCTGCTGTTACGCCCAGGACAATCATTCTTTCTAACGCTATAACCTTCAGTCAGTCGTTTACTTTAACATTCATCCATCTCACATACTCACGTACACACTCAAATCCATTAAGACTCAGGAAGCTGGGATAGCTGGCGTTAAAGTTATGAGTCATTAAAGTAAATCTGAGACAGATCAGACCTTAAGACATCACTGGAAAATGCAATACCGTTATACACTCAAGTGCAGCTCTGGTGTAGAAACACACACTCACTCACTCACACACACACACACACACACACACACAGGTTTTTTGACTGGTAGGTAGATGCTCTTACACCCTGGAGGCAGCCTGACCCAATTCTGCCTCGGAGAAGATGCTGTAAGGAATCTTTTCCCCTCTCTTTCCTCCTCTTTCTCTCTCCTTCTGTTGCTCTCTTTCGCTGCAAATTATGCATGCGATAGTGACAGTTTAAAACAATAATATTACAAATAAAGAAACAGAGGTGTTGGTGTGAGAAAGTGTGTAAATTATGGAGAGCGAAGGGGGAGGTGTGAGTGGGGGACATGCTGATGTAAGGTTTAAGGTTTCACATCGATGAAATGAGGGGTTTCTATTAAGCCACATGCGCCCTCTGCTGACAAGACACCGGTATTGTACGTTCTTTTCAGCACCCACCCAGTTTTATCTTACCGTTCGTGTCTCTTTTCTAATCTCTTTTTTTGTTTAAAGAGGGTGTGCGTGGAGGAATGACGAAAGATATCTACCTCTGTGACTTAGTATGTCTGTCTCTACACTTTGTCTAATGATCGCGTATACACCTTCGCCCTCCCACGTTAGAACTCGTGGACCGCCGAGAATGTTCATGGAAGGGACGCAGATAATTCAGCGGGAACATCAAACACAGACCACCACCACACATTTATGAAATATTAATAAAGGCATCCCTCTTACGTAATATACAATGCTTATGTAAGCGCTCTATTTAAGTAGAGGATATTGTCTAATGATCTCTCGAAGAAGGTGGAGCCCTGGTTGTCGGTTCCATTGATTACATACAGCTCAGATAACTAATATGATCCCTGGAAGGGAAACAATCTGGACAGGAAGCCATGAATCTGAGCAGGTGGTTTCACATCGACTAAGGAGTAACTGAATTTGAGAAACAATACGAGTAAAATTGTTTGGAATTTGCTGCAGGTTAGTCAGTCTTGCATATTAAACTTTCACATTAAAGGGTGCAGTTAGTACCTAGATAGCACAAGTACGTTTACATTTGATGTCTGACAGGAAACATCCTATTGACTTATTGCAGATGAGCAAACACTCTAATAAATATGTCTTCCAGATGTAAACACTCACATCAAATAAACTCTCTGAGATGTATGTGTGCTATCAGGGTAAAATACAACATTCTTTAAACCATACCCACCTTATTTTTCCCATAAGAGTGGGCATGGCCATGTGTAAATTTTATGGGTCTGGCTTCCGGTCTCATCCGCATCTAGCTATTTTTAGCTTTTTATTGCTATTTTGCTGCTTGATATTGCAAATTGACGTGTCTTACCATATTATTTTAATGTATTATTTTAATTGCGTTACTTGAAGAATAAGGTAGATGATGATATCATATCAAAAATGATGTGATTTTTGATATTTGGACCAAAAGATATCACGATTTCATTAAAATTAAAAGCTTTTCTTAATCAGTTAGCTCTACGCCAAGCTAGTTGGCTAAAATGTTCGGTTGCTATACAGCAAAGGATAACTAAACGGAAATTTCGCACAAAATGTTCATTTAACACTTTCAACATTTTGTGTTGGACATAATTTACTAAGAAATAATAAACAAATTGTAGCTTTTGGGGTACCACAGCTTGTCGCTGGAGGTACCTATTAGGGGTAAAAAAGGTACAAAAATGTCCTTTTAAGGGTACTGCTCCAGCGAAAAGCTGTTGTACCCCGAAAGGTCCTATTTTAAACTCCTGTTTTTCTGTGTGTACAGTTAAGGTCAAAAGTGTACATACACCTTGCAGAATCTGCAAAATAATTATTTTACCAAAATAAGAGGGATCATAAAAAATGCATGTTATTATTTATTTAGTACTGACCTGAATAAGAAATTTCACCTAAAAAACATTTACATATAGTCCACAAGAGAAAATAATAGTTGAAGTTATAAAAAATCTATTTATAAAAAAAAATCTATAAAAACACCCAAAAATTTACATATACTTGATTCTTAATATGTTGTCACCTGAATTTTTTTTTCTGTCCTGAACAGTTAAACTGCCCGCTGTCCTTCAGAAAAATCCTTCAGGTCCCACAAACTCTTTAGTTCTTCAGCATTTTTGTGTTTGAACCCTTTCCAACAATGACTGAATGATTTTGAGATCCATCTTTTCACACTGAGGACAACTGAGGGACTCATATGTAACTACTACAGAAGGTTAGTTTTTATACATGTTTCCCAGAAGACAAAATAAGTGAAATTTACCCTGATCTTCAAATTTAAAAAGTTTTCACTCCCCAGCTCTTAATGCATCGTGTTTCCTTCTGGAGCATCAGTGAGCCTTTGAACCTTCTGTAATAGTTGCAAATGAGTCCCTTAGTTGTCCTTAGTATGAAATTATGGCTCTTATAATCACAAAGTACAAATACACAGAAATGCTGAAAAAACACAAAATTTGTGGAACCTGAAGGATTTTTCTGGAGAACATCGAGCAGTTTATGTCTGTTATGTGAAATATATTATTCAGGTCAGTAAATAAAAATAACATGCATTTTGTATGATCCCTTTTATTTAGGTAAAATAATTAACATTTTGCAGATTCTGCACGGTGTATGTAAATTTTGACTTCAAGTGTATACTGAACATATTTCTTAAGAATGGTTGTCGATGGGAAATATGCTTTACGGCAGCAGAATTATTTTACATCATCTACCAGCAGTACCATACTACTCAGTCAAACCATGAACTTTTATTTGGACCAGAATCAAGTGAGAGTGGATCTGTTTGCTTTCAGTCTGAAGGTATAATTAAATTGTATTAAGTTAATGATATTCCATTTGGATGACATGATAATCAATACATTTAAGACCAATCCATATTTACGTCCATAAATCACCATGGCAGAACATCATACTTAACCTATGGAGATTCTATTTTAAGAGTCACCTTCTGGACAAGTGCCCTCATGTATTATTTAGCATTAGTGTAATAATTACAGTAGCTACGTATTTGATTATTGAAGAGCCAATTTCTGTGCCACTATGTTCAAACTGCACAAAAATGCCTGTTTTCAAACAGGTTTCCCCATCTTCCTTTGGTCAGACAAATGAAGAAAGTTGTTTTTTGTGTGTGTAGTTACCACATCTACCAGCAGGGGTGGACAGGGCCATGCTTGCCACAAAAAACCCAAAATAACATAGGAGAAAGTAACATCAAACAAACCTTTATAAATAGGTGCTGTTCAATTGTAGGCCTCTATTCTCCTAATTGGATTAGACCACTGAAGTGAACAGGAAATGAGAGAAAGCTTTCAAGAAAATATCCCTGTTGTTGGGAACAATCTCTCTGTTAGCCGTGTACAAACATGCACACAAACACACAGCAAAATCAGCGTGCCTGTCGACTGGTAATGCTACAGTTACTGGCTCTCTCCTTTGATAAGTTTCCTAATGAAGGCTGCATAAATTAGAAGTTTCTCTCTGAATATTAATAACGCATATATCATTGGTGCTGTTGTTTCTGTTGCTTCCATGGAGCTGATTTACATATGAAAAATGGAAGCTTTCTGAAAACAGAATTTCTGAAGTTTTTGACCTAAAAAGATGTCCTAGATACCTCGAAATCCACATCAAACATGCTCCTCTCCCTCTCTTCCTCTCTCTCTGTTCCACACGTACACGCTCACACGCAGGGACACAAGCTAAGCCACCATTTTTAGGTAGCATGACATCATCTCTGTCAGATTTTCTAAATAATTAGTTGCTTTCTTCGTGGCTGGCATACGCTATAGTGAATCATTTTTTAGCTGAAGCTGTCATAATGATTCAAATGAGAGACTTTGATCACACCCTGTATTCGCTAACGACTGGGGTGTTTAAACCAGTTATGATGGCTTTAATGATGTGTTTTTGATACCATTTTTGCTGGTCTCTTTGAAAATTCCCGCAACTACATAATCGCACTAGAACATACGCAAACCTTATTGTTTCCAACTTGAACAGGGATTCTACTGTAAGAAGATGAATGTGATGAATAAACTATTTTGATCCCTGTCTGCAATTACGGTATTAGAAATACATGCAAGCCTACTCTCGCTGTATAACTCTCACTTTTGGGCACACAGTGTCTTGCATACTGACATTAAGCTGTGAAGGCTAAAGGAGAGCCTGCACTTTGATCCTAAGGAAACTTCAAATGTTAGACGTCCTCCAAAAATCCCCTATGTTGTCAACACTGAGAGTTTACTCTAGGTAATGTTAAGGAAAGGGTCAATGACATATAAGAAAAAAACTTCAAATGAAATTATAATTAACTATCAATTTATAAATATTTATAAGATTTTAAAGCATTGTTCCCTGCATGTATCTGTGTTGGTTGCACCAAAAGTTTTTCAATATTAATAAGCTGTAAAGCTAAGAAATAAAAATAAAGGATTATGCATTTACATTGGCATTAACGTAATATAATGTATCAAAATTACACTCTAAAAAATGCTGTGTTCTTTTTTTTAACCCAAATGCTGGGTTCATCTTGCTGGGTCATTTTATTGGGTTATTTTTAATATAACCCAACAGTTGTTCTGTAACTATGCTGCTGGGTCATTTTTAACGCTGGGTTATTTTTTTCTACCCAACCGCTGGGTTAAGCCTGTCTCTGACCAAACAACCCAGCTGCTGAGTTACTGTCAGAACACAGGATTTTTGAGTCCTCTACGGGAGAGTGCGTTTCTCAGCGCTGCCGATTTGGTGTGCTTTTTCATGGAAAAATGGTTTGTACACACTGCCCTCCAAAAGTTTGGAAACACCCTAGAAAAGTGGGGTTTTGGATAATATTGGCTTGAATTCTTTTTAATTTGTGATAATTTTGCACTGATAATAGACAACATGAACTACGAAAACATATTTTATTACATAAACAATTTATACATAGAAAAAACATAAATTTTCAAATAATCAAAATATCCACCATTAGCAGCTATTACAGCTCTGCATAATCTGGGCCTAAACTCATTGTATTCTAAATTGGCAATCAATTGTTGAAGCTATTAAGGTGTGCTGACCCAAAAATCTTTTAAAAACCTGGGCCAAGTTTAAACCAGTAACCAGGCATCACAGCTGGCAAAGAGGCCTGTCTGACTTTGACATGTACATATTGCCATTATTATGTAATCAAAATGAAAATTATTATTGCTGGTCTTCAATGATTATGTCAAGTTACTTTAATGTATATGCACCAAAAAATGATAAGGATTTTACTGATATCATCCAAAACCACACTTTGCCAGGGGTGTTTCTAAACTTTTGGAGTGCAGTGTACATTTTATTTAATTTATAAAGTCTTTACTGTGCTGTAAATTATATTATTTTACACAACACAACATAAGAACGAGTCAGCAGCGGTTGTTTCGCAGAATGAAAATGCCTTTTGCTTTGCATAAAATAACGTTACATGGATTTTATTTGTTATAGTACTAAGTTTAATTTAGGCTGATGTTAAAATATGTTGTCTAATGTAAATACTGTTTGTTTACGGGCAAGTTTTAGAGTCAGTCCTGGCATCTTTCAGCAACGTGAGAAATGCGAGGCGATCTAAAGTCTGACAGCGTTTGAAGTTTGCAGTAACCCCGGCTTAGATTTCGGCGACACAACGGCATGAGAATTAGCGCTATTACGATAAAAAGCGATTATAGATAAAGGTTGAATACATTAAAATTAAAATGCTACTTTTAAATGTTACCTTTTTATGTCTAAAATGCTTGTTAAATGCGTTTAAATGTATGTAATATTGTAAACTATGCTGTATTCACCCAAATAACTTTAAATCGTCTTGTATTTTGTCCATGTGTTCTTGCTTAATAATAAAATCTTTTAATTATTGCTGTTGCCTCTAGTAATTCTGTGTTTTTTTTAACTTCCAGTCCATTTTAAGCCAGCAATATAATAATTTTTAAACAACAGTTGACTTAAATAAAATAACCCAGCATGTTTGGTAAAAACATTTAACCCAACCAGCTGGGTCAAAATAACCCAGCATGTGTTC
>JAHKKF010529037.1:19468-39855 GCA_019740295.1 Labeo calbasu
CAGCATGTTTGGTAAAAACATTTAACCCAACCAGCTGGGTCAAAATAACCCAGCATGTGTTCTGTCCAATATTTACCCAGCACTGGGTTGCCAAATAATCCAAGTTGGGTTGTTTTTAACCCAGCATTTTTTAGAGTGTAGAGAACACTTACAGATACCTTCAAGTTATTGGTGTTTACTTAGAATTCAACTGGCAGCATTCCTCAAATTTTCACTGAGATGGCAAGATGGCGGGCCACAAAAAGGTGACTGAAACCCTGCGACAGGAGGTTGTCCAAATAAAGGCCAAAGGGATGATCCTTTCAGCCATTGCAAGAGAAGTTGGTCATTCCAAATCTGTGATTTCTTGAATATTGCAGGTTTACAATGACACTAATTCATTCCCCTAAGTCCCCTAAAAAGGCTGGTCGTCCACGTAAGACAAATGCACGAGAAGACAGGATAATGCAGACTCTCAATGGGGAATCGGTTCAACACAGCAGCTGGAGTTGCTTGTTTTCTGCAGCAGAAGTTGGGCTTCTTATGTAGCTACTTGGCATGATGAATGCAAATGTTTATCAGAACCCTCGTTCAGCAACATCTGTTGCCTTCTTTTCAAGCATCTCCCAATCAGCCTGCTATTTTCATGCAAGACAATGCAGGAAAAGCAGTTCTTTAACACTGAAATACACTGAAATTATAATATGGCCAGGCCAGGATCCTGATCTAAACCTGATTGGCCTCTACACAAGGGCCTCTACACTTCCTATCAATTTCTGACAGCTGTAACTCTCCAAAATTTTACTTCTTACTTTCATGCTACAGTGGTTACTGTTCTCTAATTTTGACCACTGTGTTTTCCACAAAATAAAGGTTTTTGTTGAAATGCCTGCCATGTTAGTAGAACAGTGGTAAACCTACAGCTAATATTCCTTGAGATTTTGAGTGATGAAGAAAAAAAAATAATTTATAGATTGTTCTCTAATGTTGATCTCCACTGTAATGTAATACATAAATGAAAACTGTATGTTCAAGTCAGTGACTGTATGAAATGTGTTTTTACAGAACTTTTCAAGAAATGAATAGATAAGACAAAAATATGTGTCATGCCACTGTCCCAAAAGTATTCCCTATGGTGTTTTTTAATGATGATCTCTTATCTCAAATCACACTGTCCATGCGTGTATGACAACATCTTCAAAAAGTGAGCATCACAATAATATTCCCTTTGAAACTGAAATAAAGGAATTGTTTATCCTTGTGAATTTCAGTGCCTCGAGCAAGTGTGTGTGTGTGTGTACGTTCAGCTCCCTCCTGTTGTATGAGTGTGTTTGGGTCTTGCGTTGCATGGCTCAGTAATCCCAGTGCAGTCACAAGCTAACAGTGCCTCTCTCCTGCCGGGACTTAACGCACACAATGTGAGCGGCATGTGACTGCATTAGCATAGCTCACTGTCAGACTACACTGGTCTAATCTCTGTACAGTCACGAACCACAGCACCAACAAAGCCTGAGAGAATAATAAAGCAGGAGGAAACTCTTGAAAAAGAAGTATCTGTCCGCAGCGGTGGGTTTCAAATAGTTTTTGTTATTTTGGAAGCAACAAAACACTCTTTTAACGACCCTTCAAAATTCCCTTTGCGCCCTTGATGACATCATCAATCTCACTAGGACCCATTGATTGGGGTCTGTCCTCTCTCACCTTATCCTATTTCCCTTTAGGACTACATTAAGGAATACACAAAGCTCTTTTATAAGAGCAGTTTTGTCATATGAGCGACTGAGTGAATGTTATCGAATACAAAGTGACTCTTATCCGAAACGCTGTGCGTACAAAGAGCAGGAAAGTAAAAAAAAAGTGAAGGTTCTAGGGGCTGGGGCAAAGTGCCAGAAACTATGATGGTCATGTGAACTAGTTATGATGTGAATTACAAAGTAATGACTGAAATCATGCCTGCTTTTGGGTCCCATTCAGAACAGTGAACTTCGGGCAACGGCATTCCAGGAATTCTTTGAATTGGAGGAGTAAAGCCCAGCAGACCAAACACATGAGGCGTTCAAGCTGCTGTTCATTAGTGAACAGAAGTTTTAGGTGCTGCTGGCTGGACCTAATCAACAAAAGTATTTTAATTAAATATCTGTCATTTTAATAACATAGCAGAGTCAAAATTAGAACCTTTATTTGTTGCAAAAGCACCTGTAATCAGTTGTCAAAATGACCTGTAGGCATGCTTTTTAATCTTGATTTTCTGCATAATTAAAGAAAAAAAGAAAGAAAATAAACAAACAAATAAATAAATCTAATTATCAGTATATCTAAAATGCTAAATTTGAACTTACTGGCAACATTTGCACATTCTTTAGCTTTGATACGTAGCTCTGCTATAACACAAAATATAAAACTAACATCACATCACTGATGTAAAAATCTTCTGCGAATGTAGAAAACTAAAGCATATCCGGAAAGTGGTATTGCATTTCACAGCCAAGGTTTTGCAAACTCCATTGGACAATATGCCATCATGATACTTTTTTAGTACGGAACTGGACAGAACACTCGACCCTATTATCTGTAAAGTGGCTATGTATGTATTTATTTATTTGTCTGTTTGTTTTTACCTGCATCTGTACTGTATTTTCCATTAGTATATTGTATCTAAATACTGCTGCTCTTATAAGTTTATTATTTTCACTGTACCTGACTTTTGTTACTAATTGTATCTACTGTTATTTTTATTCTGACTCATTTTTCCTATGCATATTATTAAAATTAAAAAAAAAAGAAAGAAATAATTAAAAAACAATGACAGTCACAACTCTTGAATAATCCATGAAAAGTCAAGAAATTAAATATTGTAAGTTTATTTTATTTTAAAATGTTATTAATTTATTTTATGTATGTATTTATTTATTTATTTATTTATTTATTTATGTTGTAAGTATGGTACCAAAAATGTAATGGCGAGACAAAAATAGAAAATAAATACATTTCAACCACATTTATAAACACTAATGTTATTATTTATTTTATTTTATGTTGTAAGTATGGTACCAAAAATATAATGGCAAGAAAAAAAACAGAAAATAAATACATTTCAACCACATTTATGAACACAAATGTTATTATTTATTATTTTATTTTATTTTATTTTATGTTGTAAGTAAGGTACCATAAACAATGGCAAGACAAGAATAGAAAATAAATACATTTTATTTTATTTTATTTTATTATTTTAATGAAAATAAATACATTTTGACCACATTTATGGACACAAATGTATTTTCCCGAACCTATGATCTTGCATGGATGCATGGAATATAAAGGAATAATCCAAAACCACAATGTATTGGGTCAATTAAAGGGATAGTTCACCCAAAAATGAAAATTCTGTCATTAATTACTCATCCTTATGTCGTTCTATGACAGAACTTTCATTTTTGGTGAACTACTCCTTTAAACCACCTTTTTGTATTCTAAGGTTAAAATAAAAGAGTAGCACATTAGCATATACTACACTACAATAGGCAGATTTGATTTTTTAAGTTATTTTATTAAGTTACTACACTCAACTCAATGTTTACCTCAATCAAAGTAAAATGTTGAAGTTCCAAAACAAAGCTGTAGCACAAGACAGACATGTCTGTCAATATAAATGTCAGCTTCTGACAGTAGGAATAGCTTCCCTGTAGTGCAACACAAAGGATATGGGTTTGATTCCCAGGGAGCGTGTATACTGATAAAACACATAAAGTCTTGCATTCACTGCTATTTGCTTGGAATAAAAGTGCTTGGAAAATGAATTCATGTAAATATTTGTCATCAACTCATGTTGGTATTCTCTTGGATGATGATGTTCCCTCGCTCTTGAATGGACCTACTGCCCTGATGTACTGCCCTGATGAACTCACAGGTAGGTCTTAATTACTACATGAGTGAGACATGTCGTCGTGGCTTGCCGCGGCCTCTTCGAGGATTCCACACAGCATTCTGCAAAGTCTTGCGACTTTTCCAGACGAGGGCAAATCCTCATAGTTCCCGACGCCAACTCAAAGGGAGATCGAGGATCCCAGTCCAGAGACCTCCACTTTTGAGTTCAACACACCTGGAGCCAGCTAATTCCCTCATCCATCTCAAAAACTATAAAAAACACACCAACAAATAGACCCTACAAAAAGAAGGCTGTTTTGGACATCTGTGGTTTTCCACCATGGGACTGTGTTCTCATAATGGATTGTTTGTGATGTTGCTGTTTCATCTTTGCCAGGCACAAGGTACAGTAACTTTTTCTGCGTTGACACTGTGAAATTGAGCTTGAAAGCAGATGTTAAGGAGTCAGATTACAAAGTCTATATAAAGACTAGAAAAAGGATACAATATTCTTAGGGAATTACCCTCAGGGCAAAATAGCTTGGTCTATGTCGAGTCAGCATTAGATGTCAGTTTGTTTCACTGATTCATGGACCGCATCTAGGGTTGAAATCAATTTCTAAAGTGCTATCTGCATAATCAATTTTCCTGGTCATTCCAAAGGCGGTTTGCTGACGATTGGCTTAAAACCCAGTTTTCAACATGTCAACCAGATCTGAAACCAATAACAACTTCAAATCAGTTTGTCAAGGCTGAATGGTAACCACAGTACTGGCGGCCTCAGCTTGAGTTTGGCTGTAGTACAAACAAACTAATATCTCTATAGACTCCAGACTGAGATCCCATTAGCTTCTCCATTTCAGGCCTATAAAAGTGATTCAGTTGCAATTTCCCAGCACCGCAACACCTTCATGCAAATCAACTGTGAGATCTCACATTCCACGGGAATTCACACAAATCTATTTTACTTTCCTTTGAAAATTACTGTGAAAACAAAAGCCTAAACTGAAGATGTTTTTGACATCAAGTTATACAGAAAGTAAATATATAGTTTCTTGTTTATTCAACTAATAATCTTTTTTTCTTTTTTAAAAGCCTACCATTTCTGCTTCCAAACATTACACAAGTTTAATAAGTCTCTTAGCTTCTGATGGATTCTTATGAGTATATTCAGGCACAGAGCTCAAAATGCATCTAGAGTCATGACGTACAATCACTATTTTAAGAAGCTGCGATATTAAAAGTGAAAAACAACTGTTACTTTAGAGAAAGCGTAAAGCTACTGTAAGTCTAACTGTCATCACAAATATAATTGGATCTTTAAAGTATGATATTTGGTTTAAATGCTTGTTAAAGGCTTTAGCTTTTAACTGTGGGCTCCATCGACCCTCCTGCCACCATTCATCAGGGTTGTGCACCATTCAGAATTTTACTGAGAATGCCTTTTAAACTATAATCAAATCCCTGAATTTAGACTGAATAATAACTGAGGTAGCAAAGACCATCTGCATTTAAGAAAGTATTAGTACATATACTGTTATTCTTACATTAAATTTTTGGTCTAGATACACTCCGAATGTTGACTTGAGTTTAAAAACAATCTGAAATTCAAAATGATCACTTATTTTATTAATGCCTGTTAAAGATCTTTTTGTGAACTAATCATCTATGTAAATGCCAGACGTTTATGCCAGACATTTTCAATAATTTAGCAAGCTTGTGCATGTTTAAATTAAAATCGAATTAAAAATTGTATATACACTACCAGTCAAAAGTTTTTGAACAGTAAGATTTTTAGTGTTTTTGTTAAAGTCTGCTCTGCTCACTAAGCCTGCATTTATTTGATCCAAAGTACAGCAAAAACAGTAAAATTTTAAATTTTGAAAAAAAAAAAAAGTTTTTACAATTTAAAATAACTGTTTTTTATTTGAATATATTTTAAATGTAATTTATTCCTGTGATTTCAAAGCTGAATTTTAAGCATCATTACTCCAGTCACATGATCCTTCAGAAATCATTCTAATATTCTGATTTGCTGCGCAAAAAACATGTATTATCATTATTATGTTGAAAAGAGCTGAGTGCATTTTTTTCAGATTTCTTTGATAAATAGAAAGTTCAAAAAGAACAGCATTTATCTGACTTTGAAATCTTTTATAACATTTTAAAATGTCTTTATCATCACTTTTGATCAATTTAAAGCATCCGTGCTAAGTAAAAGTATTAATTTCTATAATTTCTTTGACATATATATATATACTGATTTCAAGCTTTTAAATGGTATAATGTATAATGTTACAAAATCTTTTTATTTCAGATAAATGCTGATCTTTGGATCTTTCTATTCATCAAAGAATCCTGAAAAAAATTTGCTCAACTATTTTAAATATTGATAATAATAAAAAATGTTGCTTGAACAGAAAATCAGAATATAAAACTGATTTCTGAAGGATCATGTGACACTGAGGATTGGAGTAAGGATGCTGAAAATTTCGTTTGAATAAAGGAATAAATTACATTTTAAAATACTTTCAAATAGAAAGAAGTAATTTTAAATAGTAAAACCATTTCACAATATAACTGCTTTTGCTGTATTCGGATCAAATAAATGCAGGCTTGGTGAGCAGAAGAGAATTCTTTAAAAATTGTTCAAAAACTTTTGATTGGTAGTGTATACTTTGCATTATACTTGGATGCATGTCAGAAAATGGAAGAAAAGATCTGTTGGTACTTATGTTTCATTGCAACTCGAAAATGTCTTATATACATTTTATCTTAGATAGATAGATAGATAGATAGATAGATAGATAGACAGATAGATAGATTCAAACCCTGGTGTTCATATATTCAAACTCACAGAAAGAGTGATTACATGTGGCCCTGCAACACCTTAGCAGCTTGACAATGTTGACCTGGTCAAATCTGCTCTAAATTCTCAAGTTCTCTTTGCTGCTTTTCACAGATGATGCTCTCCCCTACCCTGACCCCGAGCCAGCCCCACCAAGCCTGGGTGATGTGATTGATGCGGTGAAAGCAGCCTTTGAGCATGCGGTACAAATCTCGACAACCGGTGCCGTACGCGAGGCCTTGGAGCAGGTTGTAGGTGAACTCAACACTCCAGAAGAGCAGTCACCAGCGGTAGAGACGGCAGTAGATTATACAACAGAAGAAGCCGCAAAAGAGGAGGCAGTGGTGCTCACTGGAGGAGAACCAGATGCCCATATGTTGAAGTCAAGTGAACAGACAGACGAGGAACCAGCTCAAGAAGGACTGACTGAAGATATAGAGCCTGAGGATGAGATTGAAGGTCTGACAGCTCAGGACGAGTCATTAGTTTCAGAACCAGAAGAGAAATCAGTTGAGTTGGACCCTGAGGCAGTAGATGCAGTTCAGGAACCAGTAGAATCAGTTTTGCAAGACCCTGAGACTGTTGAAGTGGGTGAAGCAATGACTGAGGAAAGCCATTCAGAGGAATCACCTGTCCAGATATATTCTGATACACAAAAAGAAAAAGTATCAGGCATAGGAGTTGCAGAAATAAACAGGGTAAGCAAGGAGGTTGAAGATGAAGATGTAGAAGAACCAGAACAGGGATTGTCTGAGATGGAGGCAAAGATTCCCCTTGGGGAAACAGAGAAAGTAGAGGTGACAAAAAATGGGGAAGACATTAAAATACAAGGACAAGAAGAAGAAGAATCTGTGAAAAAGCAAGATACAGAATGGGATACCAAATCAGAGCACAGTCAAGAGGAATGGCAGGCAGTAACAGCACAGATGGGTCCAGATGGTGGTGTGGTTGATATGGTTGAAGTAAAACAGAAAGCGGAAGAACAGGGAATATCGAAGACTGAAGAAGGTGTGATTGAAGTAAGGAGAGAGGAGGAGGTTCCTCCAACCAACAAAACAGTACTGGAAAAAACCCAACAAGAACCAGGTAATAAACCTTTAATTAATGTGCATTTACCACCCAAGACAGCATTAAACTAATAATAGTGATACATTTCCACCTCCAAAAATCAAATTACATTTTTTGCTTTATGTTACAGGCATAAAACCAGCTGTACACCACACTAGCAAATTATTTAGTTAGCTATGGTTTCCCAGTTGTGATGGTGTTTTCCCCTCCAAACCTAATGCAATTAGACTTTCACTGTCTGATCTTTGCACTTACAATAATACAGCAAAGGAACAAAGCTGCCTAAGGGCGTCCCTTCAATTTATAACAGCGAAAAGACTCATAACATGTATCTCTGGAGATGACTGGCTCCTGGGTGCACTCTGAGTCATCTATCCACTATTAATTACACAGTCACGCTGAAATACACTAAAATACACTGCTCACCCAGACTGTGCGCAGTGGGGATTCGGATGGTATCACTTTATTTCAATTTAGGATTGAGTAGTGTAATAGAATCTTCCTAAACAATAGAATAGAATAGAATGGAATAGAATAGTGTGGCAGAATAGCAGTTGTTTTCTTTCATCAAAGGATACGTATCTTGTTGCTTTACATTTGGGAGTATGGAGAATAATGAAGCCCACACAAACACCTGCAAACACTAATGATATCTCCCTCTACATGATGAAAAGGTAACTAAAACAAATTGAAAGAAACATTAAACAAAATACAATCTCCAGTCAGTGTCATTTTATAGCCTGGTCATTAGTGTTCTTATGTATTTGCACATACGCTACTGTGCAAAAATATTTTTCCGCCTAGAATAAAATGGTTTTAAATCAGTTGTTATATTATAAATATTATGCACACTCAATGAACAAATATCCACCATCATATTAAGTACTAATGAGAACATGTTGCATGTAAACATCTGCTTAAATGAGTGAGAGTGTGGTCTGTTTTGGTGTCTGTCCAAAGCTCCAGAGCCTAATTTCTAATGAACCACTGTCCTATATGTTTCTGCTCCTGCTGCTCCTGTGACCTACATACAGAAACACATTCATCCTGCTGAAACTAAGATACCCCTAAACCTTAATTCCCACACAACATGGACTTTACCCTCCAATCCTCCTAAAAGCACTACATGCTCCACTGAGTCAAATGGCCTCTGTCACAGTTGGTTGTAGTCAGATAAAACAGACTCATTTCTGTGCATGGGATAAATTTGTGTATCAAATGTGCATTTGTTATGATTGATTTTGCAATTTGAGGATGTTTTATGAGAATAATACGAGTAAAAATCTCACCCTAGACTTCATTAAAACTAGTCATTAGTTGACAATGCCCTCACATACAATACAGTTGAAGACAAAAGTTTACATACACCTTGCAGAATGTTAATTATTTTATAAAAATGAGAGGGATCATGCAAAATAATGCTATTTTTATTTAGTACTGACCTGAATAAAAATATTTCACATTTATTTGTATAAATTACCCTGTTCAAAAGTTTACATACACTTGATTCTTAATACTGTGTTGTTACCTGAATGATCCACAGCTGTGTTTTTGTTTTTGTTTGGTGATAGTTGTTCATGAGTCCCTTGTTTGTCCTGAACAGTTAAACTGCCCGCTGTTCCACAGAAAAATCCTTTAGGTCCCACAGATTCTTTGGTTTTTCAGTATTTTTGTGTATTTGAACCCTTTTCAACAATAACTGTATCATTTTGAGATCCATCTTTTCACATTTTGGGCAACTGAGGGACTATGCAACTATAATAAAGGTTCAAATGCTCACTGATGCTTTAGAAGGAAAAACAATGCAGCCAGGGGGTGAAAACTTTTGAATGGAATGAGGATGTGTACATTTTCCTTATTTTGCCTAAATATCATGTTTTTTCATTTAGTTCTGCACTTCAGAAGCTACAGAAGATACTTACATGTTTCCCAAAAGACAAAATAAGTTAAATTTACCCTGATCTTCAAATTCTAAAAGTTTTCACCCCCGGCCCTTAATGTATCGTTTTTCCTTCTGAAACATCAGTGAGCGTTTCAACCTTCAGTAATAGTTGCATATGAGTCCCTCAGTTGTTTTCAGTGTTAAAAGATAAATCTCAAAATCATACAGTCATTGTTGGAAAGGGTTCAAATACACAAAAATGCTGAAAAACCAAAGAATTTGTGGAACCTGAAGGATTTTTCTGGGCAGTTTAACTGTTCAGGACAATCAAGGGACTTATGAACAACTATCACTAAAAAACAAATGTGAATCATTCAGGTAATAACACAATAGTAAAAATAAAGTGTATGTAAACTTTTGAACTGGGTCATTTTTTATAAATTCAACTATTATTTTCTCTTGTGGACTATAAATGTCTTTTATGTGAAATATCTTATTCAGGTCAGTACTACATAAAAATAACAAGCATTTTGTATGATCCCTCTTATTTTGCTAAAATAATTAACAATTTGCAGATTCTGCCAGGTGTATGTAAACTTTTGAACTTAACTGTAGCGAATAAACGTCATTTTGTCGACTGACAAACACACATCTCTTTGTAAAGGTTTCTTGGTATCTTCATATACTCAACTTGTGTCTCACACACGTAAGTATATACTGTGAGAGCGTCATTTTAAATTCCATACGTATCCTCCAGCTCTCATCTCATCTTTCTGCTGCAATTTTCACCACTCTGTTAAATGTCTCCCCTATTTCACAACAGAGGTCGCCGTGGATACTAAGGGACCAATTAAGTTGCAGGAGCCTGTTATTGCGAAGTCTAAAGCAACAGGCGGTGAGGCTTTTAATGACACAAATTCTCTGTCAAACCTTTAGCCGCCTGCTGTCTATAAATGTAACACAATGAATGTGTGGAAACTTCTTCAGATTTTACAGGTAAAACACATGAGGCCAGTGATGTAAACGAGATTATCACCTCCAGGGATCCAAACAAGAACAATCAGGGTGTACTGGTGTTGATTAACACTGTTGAGGAGCTCCCACCAACACCAGTTCTCAAACTCAGGGTTGGAGATACTGATGCACCAGTGGAGGAACACGCTGACTCTACACGTATGACAACTACATGACAATTAGAATTTAAACACACCAAAGTAAAATGTTAGAATTAAAATTAAACTTGCAAAAACTATTTCTGAAAAGACACACAACTTCTCATCAGTGACGTTTTATAGTCTGAGTGCATTCTTCAACAACAACGGGATATATGCTGAAACATCGGGTCGGGATGCCAGCAAAATGAACAAAAATGCGCCATAAATTCAAGTCTAAGGAGCAAGTGACGTAACTGTGATGTCGACTCCAAATTGGTCTACATCGATATTAACTAACATTATTACAATATAAAGAGCAATAATCTACAATAATGATTTTTGTCATAATATTGTAGCCCTATGAGGTCCTGTTTTTACATGTATAATTTAAATAAAAATGTAAACAATCTATTGTTATTGACAACAGTTTTAAGTACAAATTTAGGTATATGATATTAAAGACAACATATGGTTTTTATAATAATAAGGTAATTATTATAATGTAAAAAATGTCCCTGGAAATCAATTCAAGGAGGCAAATATTGCCCCTTAATAAGCACAGGGGTGAGATTTTCAGATAACAATGTGCAGTAAACAGTAAAACTGTTTGCACTACAAACCAGCGTTTTCAATATTAAGATACTACATTAAAATATTATGGTAAGATACACAAATTTGCAATATCAAACAGCAAAACAAGCTGTTTTGTATGGTTAAAAATAGCTGGATGCGGATGAGATGGAAGCCAGACCCATAAAATTTACAAATGCCCCCGCCTGCTCTTAAGGGAAAAATAAGGTGGATAGAAATAACTAGATAAATAAATAAATAAAACAGCATAGTATTTCGTTGTTGCCAATCAGTATTTTCTGAAGGTTGAACACCTGTCACTGACCATTTGTTAAAAAAAATAGATTTTTTGAAGAGTTTCACTATTTTGTACTCTATTCGTGGAAAGTGCCAGATGGCAGTCTCTATAGAGAGGCACACCTGCTCATTTCTCTTTTTTGATTTATTTAACTTTCTATATTTGACAGTACTTTCTCTCTTTCACGCTTCAGAGACCAAAGCCATAGGGCAGGAAGCATGGAAGATAGGAGCCATAGCAGCAGCTTTCTTTCTCATTCTGCAAACTGCTGTCACCATTGTCTACATTCTGAAATGCAGGAGAAAGCCAAATAGGTTTGTGTATGCTTTGTAAGACTGTAAGCATCTTTGAAAGGAGAAGTGGCTATTGGAACATCACTACAATAACTGATGAAATATAAAATACATGATATAGACATATATCTATACAGAATGTTAAGGAGTACACATACAAAATAGGAGCATTGGAGTTTAATGAATTTTTTGAACAGTAGTGTAAATTTGTGCCCAAAAAATGTTATGCACATTTCTATTACTTTTATAACATACCATTAGCTGATAAATGCTACTAAAAATAACCAGTTGTCTTCTGGGAGAAAAATATTGATGACTTACAGTATATTGCACTCATAGTCATCACCCAAGTTTTTCCCACAGAATGCATTGAAACAATGATATCTGGAAAGTGGGGGACACATTATGAGCCTTATTGTGACTCATGAATATTTTATGATGATATAACATTTGCACTGTGGGTGACTGTGTAGGAGAATGGGTTGAATTTAGAGATTTCTAAAAATTATAGTGATTGAAGGAGAGCGGTCGTCGTCCTAATACCACCTGCCTCTAGCTAATGATAGATTCTGTATACTGAAAGATCTAAAAACTACTTTAAAGTTAATATTTCTATATATTTGTTAACAGCAGCGTAGCCTCAAAGAACCTGTGTGCTGGAGAAAATGGAAGAATAGAATGTGACGCAAACAACACAGATACCACCATACCAATCGATGAACAGTGAGTATATGACACACATATTCACCCTGATTATGAGGAACATAAACACACACACACATATGGATTGTGACTGATTGTTTGTGCTTACAGAACGGCTATAGACGACCTTCCCGAGTACTCAGAGGTCCAGCAAGAGGACGTTGCTATGACAACTATCCCACTGGATTCCACAGAGAAGAATTCGTCCTATGACCCCAGAACCTCTGTTGTTTAGCACTGCTGACCTTAAGGAGTATGACTCTATGCGCAAGTGTGTGTATGTAAATGACTGAGTCTCTGACTGTGCAAACGTGTGTGTCCATATGTGTACTGAACAGTCTGGTAAAATGTCACTCTTGTGTTATTCTTCGTACACTAAAATGACCTGTTATTTGTGGAAAAAGCAGGCTGGTTTCTCATTTAAAATATCTAAATATTCTGGGGGAAAAAATTAATGTACTTAAAAAGCAAAACTGCATAAAATATTAAGGCTTGTTTTCAAAGAATATATTTAGAATTTACTTTTATTGAGTTTTCTTGTTTAAAACATCTAACAGTTACCATGTTTTTGCTTAAAATAAATAAACAAACAAACAAACTATTTGCCCATGGGGTAAGAGAAATAAACTCAATTTATTTTGAGAAAAACAAGTTTTATTATATTACACAGTTTTGCTACATGAGTATATTTATCTTGTTTTAGAGATACTTAGATATTTTTACTGAAAAACAAGACAAAATACTTTTGAACAGTATGTACTGTCCTGCACTCTGTTTAAGATTTATGTATTTTGAGTTTGAGAATATTACATTTCATTTACTTGGATTATACAGGTTTAACAACAACAACAAAATATATATCAAATTAATGTGATGCATATTTGTCAGTCATAGATAAATTAAACATGTAAGAAACAAGTAGGATTTTTGGTATCATTTATAAAGATTATTTTTAGTTATTTGCAGATATATTTTATTTAAATCAAATCATATTTTCAATACACTTAGGATCAAACGCTTAGATTTATTCAGTTAAAAGTATGTACCTTGTTAAAATGTGGCTAGCTGTGGAATAATTAATAGTTAGTTAAAATGTAAGAGACTGAAACAAATTTAATTTATTGAAATAAATAAATAAACCAGGTTATAGTGTATTTAAAACATTTATACGTGTACTATTACAATAAATTTTTCTTGTATGACTGGCAAATAAGCATCACATTAAGTTTATTAGTTTGCTAGTTTATTGACAATCAAGTACATACGTCTTAAATTTAGGCCTTATTTTTTGGATATAATTTTCTATTGTTTTAAATTGATTAAGCAGAACAATAGTGACAATTCAAATACATTTATTGCATTAAACAATTTCCATTTAGTTGTAAATGTATATCAAATTTCAGAAATATGTTTTAAAAACTTGTTTAAGTTTGGCATATGTACTAATTGAATTTGAAGAGTTCAGAATTAAAAAACGATTCAAATGTTATGTCTTCCTAAGTTTCCTGCACAACCGTTTCGTAACAGACCTCAGACACGTGTCTTTTCTTTAATGAATGGTTTGTTTCTGTCCACTATTTTGCCTGTTATGAAAAAAAGGACCACTGATCTGTCAACCTTTGAAAAGGTCAAACCAACAGACGCAAATGAAGAGTCACATTCATTGAAGGGGAATAAAGTTGTAGGCTGTGTTTTTACCCTCTCCTTTCCCTCTCTCTACTGGCTGCTGATCACGGGACGGAGGGATCAGAGAGATGAGTGCAGTCAGGAGGGGTGTAAGTATAAAAGAGTTGGCCAGGGGGCAGCACAGGGGGGCACTACAGTACAGGAGAAAGGAGAGTGTGAGAGAGAAAGAGTGGGGCAGAAAAGAGAACGGATGATATAAGGTACATACTTTAATTTTATCTTTATTTGCTTGTATCTTTTTTACTGTTTATATCACTGCATTGGTTGAAGACTAATATTGTGGCCCACTAGGGCATGACATGGATAAACTGTTGTTTAATAAATCAGTGCAGAATTTATGCTGATAAGCATAAAGTGCATATAATTTTTTTTTTCTGTCAGGATGTTTTTGTCATCATAGGAGTCAAGATGACAAATCGATAAAGGAAATAATTTATTTTATTTTGTAAGAACCATTAACACAATCCATATGTGTGAGTTTGCTCTGACTAGTCAGCAAGTTAGACAGTTTGAGGTTGTGAAGTACAACTGCAAGCCTGTACTACTTCAAAAAACTAAAAATAAAAATACAATATTAAAGAGAGACGGGGGAAAATCATCTGTTGCGTTCCATTGTTTCTGTTTGACAGGGTAATACATTTCTCCCATTTTTCAGATCTTCTGCAGTAGGATTGGATCTTACTGGGCACATTTTTGCACTCATCTCAAATAATGATTTTTTCTTTCTTTTTTTTTTTTTTTGTGGTTTTCACTAACAGTTAGAACAAGAGTGGGTTACTAATGTTCCTGAAGCAAACCATAACACTTCATGGTGAAAGAATTTTCTCAATTCATGCTTAATTTCTTCAGTATAACTGCAAAATACAAAATATATGTAAAGAAAATAATAGTCATATAAATAATAAAATTGAATATATTGAACAGATTCATTTGGACACACTTTACAATAAGGTATTAACTAACATAAACAAAACATGAACAATACATTTACTACAGTATTTATTAATATTTACTAACGTTAGTTAATAAAAATACAGTTGTTCATTGTTAGTTCATGTTAATTCACAGTGCATTATACAGTGTTAACAAACACATATTTAGATTTTAATAATGCATTAGCAAATGTTGAAATGAATATTAATTACGATTAATATACGCAGTAGAAGTATTGTTCATTCTTAATTTATGTTAACTAAAGTAGTTAAAGTTAACTAATGAAACCTTAATGTAAAGTGTTAGCATTAAGTGTTAAGTGTTAAAATTTTTTCAAAGTTTATGCATAAAAAACAAGATAAGAAAAATATGAATATGAATTCAAATGATTCAATTATTAATTCAAGATACATTTTCTGATGGAAAACAGATGAAAATACTTTTTTAAGTGTTCTAATTGAATAGTTCGCTAATATTACAAGTATAAACTGCATGAATAACTAAAAAGCTGATTTTTATGTTTGATTAATACTGGTCATGCTAACTTCAGTTTCACAATCTATGTACTTTTAGAGGCATATTTTAACCTCCCAATATATTTCTCTCAATCTAATGCTACTCCAAACCTGTATATTTTCATTCTGCCTAGCATCTCCTGTTGTGTTCCACAGATGAAATAAATTTATACAGGTTTATAATGACATGAGGTTCAAAAAATGATGACAATTTCTGGAATAGTTCACTCAAAAATGAAAATTCTGTCATTATTTCCTCACCATCATGTTGTTCCAAACCCATTTGTTCATCTTTGGAACACAAACTAAGATATTTTTTATTAAATCTGAGAGATTTCTGACCCTGCACAGACAGCAATGCAACTGAAATGTTCAAACAGCCCTGAAAGGTAATGCTGGTACTCTCGTGAACACATGGTGGAGACTGACGCAAAAGAAAAGAAGTCATTATTTTTGTTTTCTTCGCATAGCTTTATAAAATTAAGGTTGAACCACTGATGTCACATGGACTATTTTAACAATGTCCTTACTATCTTTCTGGGCCGTTTGAACATTTCAGTTGCATTGCTGTCTATGCAGGGTCACAAAGCTCTCAGATTTAATCAAAAATATCTTAATTTTTGTTCCGAAGATGAACGAATGAAGTCTTACAGGTTTGGAACGACATAAGGGTGAGTAATTAATGACAGAATTTTCATTTTTAGGTGAACTATCCCTTTTTAAGCATATTTTAATGCCTGTGGGCCTATATATGTCTTTCCAGGATGTGGAAGAGTGTGTGTATAGTGCTAATGTGCGTTGTGCTGACGCACGCTCAGTTCCCACGTCAGTGTGTGACACCAGAAGGTCTGCAGAGTGGCACCTGCTGCCCATCACCTACTGGATTGCCCAATGATGAGTGTGGATCTAGTACTGGTAGAGGTCAATGTGTGTCAATCACTGCTGACCGCCGGCCACACGGGCCTCAGTATCCTCACGATGGGCGGGATGATAGAGAACGATGGCCACTGAGGTTCTTTAACAGGACCTGCCAATGTAACGGAAACTTCAGTGGATTTAACTGTGGGCGATGCCGACATGGCCTGACAGGGCCAAACTGTGATCAAAGAATCACAGTGGGTAAGGACAGACATCCACACACTTAAATACACATAATAAGCAAGTACATACAGCTATGCACTGTTAATACATACATCTGGGTTTGTTTGTGATCTCAGTGCGACGTAACGTCATGCAGATGTCTGCAGATGAGAAAAGAGCCTTTGTGAATTCTTTGGACCAGGCGAAAAGAACCGTCCATCCTGACCTGGTCATCTGTACACGTCGCTATCAGGAGATTTTCAGCCCTGATGGAGCAAGTGTACAGTGTGAGAACATCACCGTTTATAATTACTTTGTCTGGACCCACTACTTTTCGGTCAGCAAGACTTACATGGGTCCGGGTCAGCAGAGCTTCGGAGGTGTGGATTTCTCTCACGAAGGACCAGGATTTGTCACTTGGCACCGGTACCACCTGTTGCAGCTGGAGAGAGACATGCAGGTGACCAAAAACAGATAATGATAACTATACAGCAGAGAAAAGAAATACAAAACCTGTTAAATAATGCAATGTGATTGCAAAACTGTATGACTTAGAGGAGTTATAAAAGAATGCATTAGTTGCTTTTTTCAAGGCAAATGTCATGAATGAGGACAGGCACTTTTAAGCTTCAAAAATACATCAAATAGGACACTGACAACTCACTGACAGACAAGACAGAGCAGGTTACTTTTAATATGAAACAAAGTCTCACATTTTTTTAAAGTAATTCACACAATAAATACCGTTTTGTGACAAATCGCTGTAGCGCCTCAGTTCAAGAGGCACGTAAACAGATTGTCTCTTCCTTTTTAACGTTAACGTTACTAGTTATAGGACAACAAAAACATAAACAAAAAAATTTGAAAAAAGTTGTCTTGTATTGACCACGGAAAAACGTCAACACACACCATTTATCAAGTTCAGTCCTCCGACGTAATCTTACTCTCTGGACTTGTTTGTTTGTTAAACAAAATCGCCAAAATGGCAGATTCAGCGTTGTGATTGGTCAGATCGCCTGTCAATCAAACTCCCGTCCACTATTATGATGCTTTGACATTATTTTAAAAGCTTGAAAGCTCCAGTAGAAAAGTACAATGTATATGTAATTTCTACCTTGTATTTAGTGAAAGAAAGTCAGGTATATTGATTGGAAGGACATGGAGGTGAGTAAAAAATGACATTTTTGGGGAAATCTTCCTTTTAGTATGAAAGCGCATTTCTGCCGCATAAGGAAAAGTCGTGCTTTGGTACATCAAATGTGACCATGGACCACAAAACCAGTTATAAGGATAATTTTTTTGAACCTGAGATTATTCATCATCTGATAGCTGAATAAATAAAATAGTTTCCTTTGATGTACGGTTTGTTAGGACAGGACAATGTTTGGCCGAGATACAAAATCAAACTTTTCAAAATATTGAAAAATCGCCTTCAAAGCTGTCCAAATGAAGTTCTTAGCAATGCATATTACTAATCGAAAATTTAGTTTTGATATATTTACGGTAGGAAATTTACTAAATATCTTCATTGAACATGATGATATGCATGATTTTGATGATATGAAATAATTTTGACCCATACAATGCATTTTTGGCTATTGCTACAAATATACCCGTGCTACTTAAGACTGATTTTGTGGTCCAGGGATATATATGTCATAAAACGTTTTTATGCCATGTAAAAAAGTCGAAAGTTTGACAACACAATTCTGACATATTGTGAAATTATGAAATAAATAGTCAAAATTATGACGAGTCAAAATTATTAGATATTTTGTCATAATTATCACTTTTTATGTCAGAATGTTGACTTAGTATCTGATCATTTTGACTGTTTACCTCAGAATCTCATAATTTTGCCTTTGTCATAGGTCTAATTATGATTGACCAATTAATGATTTTTTTCTTATGCGGCTTTAATACCTTACAGAAGGGCTGCAACAATTGTTTTATTTTATTCATTTAATTTTTAATAATAAAAAATCTAAATATACTAAGAACAAATTTATCTGAGAACTAAGTTCAAACTTTTTTAGAGAAAGTATCTTGAATCCAATTAAATGAAATATTTTTCCTTTTTGCATTGTTTTAAGCATTAAGCTCTAAAGTTTTGTTAAATTCATGCTTTATTCTTGAAAAATCAATTTGGCAAATCTTATTATCTTGTGCAGTGAGCAGAAATACCAACTATTCCCCATTGATAGTAGGATCCGCTAATGGGATATGCTGGGATATGTATGTGTGTGTGTGTGCACAGGACATGCTGGGGGACCCATCGTTTGCCCTGCCGTACTGGAACTTTGCAATAGGAGGCAATGAGTGTGATATCTGCACGGATGACCTGCTGGGAGCCAGAAGCAGCTTTGACACCAATGGCATCAGTTCCAACTCTGTGTTCTCTCAGTGGAGAGTCATCTGTGAGAGTGTGGAGGAGTATGAGACACTGGGGACCATCTGCAACAGTACGACACACTCACACAACATACCAATAACACACACTGGCTCTCTATACATCACGCAAACACGTATACACAGAATACTGCTAAAACACACGTCTAATTTTGTGTCCTCTCCCTGGTGGGAGATCTGTTAGAGTGTGGGGGAGTGTGAGACATTGGAGACCATCTGCAACAGTAAGACACACACACACACATGCATTCCAAGACCTAAGACTGCTCACATGCTGTTTGAACTAATCCTTTGAGGCATTTCGAGAGCTCAGAAGAAAGATCAAACCTTATATGGGCAAAACGATTAGGATCATGTGATTGTATGTGCAAGTGACTCACGATTGCAGACAAAGTGAATAGTATAATGTTCAATCTTATGATGCTTCTTTCTCACAGTCTACGGGACCTCATTAGAAGATTTGGTTCATTGGTCAAAAACAAATGACAAATTGTGATTTTAAAAAATATAGTTTAAATATGGTTATGAAAAACTTTTGCAACATTTTCAAGAAAACTTTCAACTGAATGACTCTAAAAATGTCATGTGGTGCGACTATCAAGTAAAAAGTTACAACATAATTATTTTCCTTACACTGTGAATACAAGTGAGTGTACACCAGTGTTAGTTTTATCAATGAGATACTATTATAGTTTTTATTAATATTTTGAACCAGTTTAAATTTTTTTGTTTCAGTTAAAGTTTTACACTTTTGTTGTGTGTTGTCATTTTTTGTAGTTTTTTATTTTTAATAAATATTTATCGATAAAGTTTTTACTAAATAATTTTATTTCAGTTTTAGGTTTAATTATTTTTAGTACATCAAGTACTAAATTAAAATGAAAAATTTTGCCTTAGCAATTAGTTAAAATAAATACTTAACTTTTTTTTTATCATTCTATTTTATTTTTCAGTTAACATTTATTTTATTTTAGGTAATACTTTTTTTTTTTTTTTTTCAGTTTTAGGTAACTATATTAACCCTTTTTAAATATATTTTTCAAAATAATAGTAATTTTTACAAATATTATGAATAAATAAATGCTAAACATCACGTTTTGGGG
>JAHKKF010529039.1:4327-25084 GCA_019740295.1 Labeo calbasu
TAGATAAGAAAATGATCTGCCGCCCGCGGTTGATTTTGATATTCTCTGTATTATCAAATTGCCAGAGTTTTGAGAACGCAGCGGACGTGAGGGACTATTATGTGATAGGAGCTCGCTCAGGTACTGAGGAGCTAAACCAAAAGTTTAAACCAATTAGTGCTTCCCGCTTATTTTTAAACTGGCTGAAGAGGAGGACTGGTAACGATTTTTAGAAATACGCTGCAATGCAAACTGTTATCCACCTCAAATTTTACTAGTTTTGAGGCACAGTTAATCCAATTGGACTCTGTTAGACCTGTTTTGATCATTTTAATTTATGGACCACCAGCAGCCAATAACAAATTTATTGATGAACTTGCTGATCTCCTGGGTGAATTTCTGACTAAATATGATTATATCTTAATGCTGGGTGATTTTAACATTCATGTTTGTAGTGCTAATGCCTTGGCTAATGACTTTTTAAATCTTATGTCCTCTCTGAACTTTGTGCAATGGGCAAAGGGCCCCACTCACTGCCTCGGTCATATTTTAGATCTGGCCTTGACCTATGGTCTGTCTATAGCTGATATTGAGACATGTAATGCCCCTTTTTCTGATCATATGCCTGTATTGTTCTCACCTCTGTTGCCTTCTCCACCATGCACCACATCAACTCAAGAGTGCTGGTCGCGTGTTTTAACTGCACTGTCCAGTAATGACTTTTCTGATATGTACTTGGAGGCTTACCAACCTCTTACTTTAGATCCTGTCAGCTCTAACATAAATGTTGAGGATCAGGTGTATTTCTTTAATAACAGGCATTCTAATATTTTAGATCTCATTGCGCCACGTAAGCTTATTAATTTAAAGCAAAAATCACAGCCATGGATGAATGGTGATATTCGGAGTGTGAACGAAGGTGGAAGAAAGATGGGCTTCAAGTGTCCTATAAAAGGCTGAGGGACTCGTTGCACACATTTCAAAAGGCTGCTAAGGCAGCTAAGGTGAAATGCTTGTCAGATATCATTGCCAAAAATTCTCATTGCTCCAGAACACTATTCTCAACTATTGATTCTGTTTAAAAATCCCTCAGTGCAGATATTCCCATAGATTTCACCTTTATTATGTGAAAATTTCCTTAAGTATTTTGTAGATAAAGTAAACAGTGTTAAGGCTCAGTTAGCTATTACTGTAAGCCCAGTTTTAGATCCCGTTTTATCCAATATTCAGTGGAGTGATTTTGATTTAGTCTCTGTACAGACATGCAGATATATTACCATAAAATTAAAATAGACTTTTTCCCCTTACGATGTAATGCCATCACGGTTTGTTAAACAAACATTTGAGGCTATTGGTTCAGATTTAGTGACCATTATAAACAGTTGTCTTCTAACAGGGGTTGTACCGAATTGCTTTAAATTAGCATCTGTATTGCCTATTCGTAAGAAGCCTTCACTTGACCCTGCAGTTTATTCAAATTTTAGACCAATTTCCAATCTCCCGTTTCTATCAAAAATTTTAGAAAAAAATAGTACTTTTGCGACTGCAAAACTATTTGAATATCAGTGGTATTTCTGATGTTTTTCAGTCTGGTTTTAAAAGTTGCACAGCACAGAGTCTGCCCTTCTGAAGGTTTTTAATGATTCTGATTAATTACTACTGATTCTGGCTTTAGTCCTGTTAGACCTTAGCTCGGCATTTGATTTTGTTGACCATGGTATCCTGCTGTCTCGGTTGGAGCATTGCATTGGTATTAGGGGCACTGTACTTAACTGGTTTCGATCTTTTCTGAATAACAGAAGATTTTCAGTCAGCACTGGCAAGTAATCCTTTTCTGTAGCGAATTCTGCATATGGTGTTCCCCAGAGATCAACCTTGGCACCAATATTGTTTTCACTGTATATGTTACCCATAGGATGTATATTTAGGAGATTTGGTGTATTGTATCATTGCTACGCTGACGATACTCAGCTCTACATACCACTTAAATGTGGTGATAATTCTGCTGTAACTCAATTAACTGCCTGTCTCCTCGAATTGAAAACATGGCTTACAAATAATTTTCTACATCTAAATGACGATAAAACAAAGGTTGTCTCATTTGGATCGAGTAGCAAAACTGACTTGCGCACAATTGATTTGGGCTCTCTTACCCAATATCAAGTCCATGATGCTAAAAATCTGGATTTTATACTTGACTGCGAACCAAAGTTAGATAAACAGATTAATGCCACTGTGAGTTCCGGCTTTTACCATCTTCGTAAATTAGCGAAGGTTAAACCCTTCCTAAGCAGGAAGAGTCTTGAGATCGTAATACATGCTTTCATCTCTTCGCGACTTGATTATTGTAACTTGCTTTACTATGGCCTGCTGGTCTCATCTATACATCAACTCCAGTTGGTTCAAAATCCGGCAGCCCGTTTGCTTACGGGCAGTTGCAAATGGGTACATATTACACCTATCTTACGTTCGCTACATTAGTTACCGTTGCAGTACCGTATTGGGTTTAAAATAGATATCTACTGTCCACAATCCTATTAGATCACTTAAATCTCAGGCTACACACATGTTGTGGGTTCTCAGAACTAGACTGAAATGTAGGGGAGATAGAGCCTTCTCTGTTGCTGGCCCCAAATTATGGAACACTCTGCCCCTATCTATCAGAACTGCGTCTACAGTGTCTGAATTTAAACGTTTGTTAAAAACCCATTTTTTTCTCCTGTGCTTTTATTGATATGTGATTCTGTTGTTTTAAGGGTATATAGATTTATTGTGGGGTGAAGCCTATGTAATACTAATTTAGTGACTGGGTCTGTGCATTTTTAAATGCTGTAATTAGGTTTATGTTTTATGTACAGCACTTTGGTCAACTACAGTTGTTTTAAATGTGCTTTATAAATAAATTGAAAATTGAAATTGAATTGAAAAATAAAAGGAATTTAAAATGCTGAAATTAACTGATGAATTGTTTTCTAAAGCATATAAATCGTGTTCAAATGAACCGATTCATGAAAGTGAATCCAGTGCTACATATGAGAAAGCAGACAGTTTGGAAGATGATTTTTATTATACTTTCGGATAAAAAAAGAGATGATGTAAAATACTTATGACTTGCACTGAGCTGATGAAATGTTTTATGCAGAAGTTGAATGAAGTGTCCGAATGATGTGATCACAAGAGTAAAACAGCCTTTGTACAGTATGAGAGGGACTGTTTATGTAAATTGTTCGTAAAGCAGTTTGAGATTACATGCATACATTTTAATGCACTTAAGTGTATAAAGAGACATAGTCCGAAGAGCAAAAATGTCTGAAATCAGTCATGATGACAAAGGACCGAAATGTGCACAAATACGAGCTAAATCTGAAGTCTAAACACCGTCCATCCTCTCTTTTGACACCCCTCAGAGCTAGATCAAGAGTGAGAGAGAGGCAACGAGAGACGATCGCGATAAGAATCGGTGTCAGCTCAGGTGATATCACAGCTCCACTGAGTCCTGCATTTCCTCAGAGGAAAACATTCACCCAGCACCAACTATAAATACACCCCACCCACCCAAAACCATTTCCTGCCTGATAAAGATCTATATTCCTGCCGGAACTGGGAGAATGGACATAGAATAATGAAATTCTCCATTGGAGAGAAACGAGAGGAGGAACAGTGTGTTCTTAGTCTCACTTGCGTGTATTTCTCTTCATTTTGTCCCCGGCAAACATGGACTGCGTGACAAGACCCATCACCCCGAGAGGAAGAATGAGATGCAGTAATGAGACAGAGAGAGTAAGAAAGTGAGAGAGAGAGAGGAGAAAACAGCGGGGGAGGGTGTGAGAGAGAGATTAAGGCGGCGATAACCTTGTTTTTGTCCTTAGGGAAACCAAGAGACGGAAGCCCTAACTTCCTAAAGGTCAGTCACCATAAGGAATACCTTCTGTAGACAGATCGCAGAGCACATCAGGGTATTCTATTCGTAATGTCAAGTGACATAAGAGTTTACTGTAGAGATAATTCATGAAGATTTTTCCAATTTTTGTTAAAGGAGAAGTCCACTTTCAGAACAGTAATTCACAAATTATATACTCACCTCCTTGTCATCCAAGATGAATGTCTTTCTGTCTTCGGTCGTTAAGAAATTATGGTTTTTGAGGAAAGCAATTCATGATTTTTCTCCATATAATGGATTTAATTGGTGCCCCGATTTTGAACTTCCAAAATGTAGTTTAAATGCAGCTTCAAAGGGCTCTAAATGATCCCAGCTGAGCAAGAAGGGTCTTATCTAGCGAAACGATCTGTCATTTTTTTCGGAAAATATATATATATTTTTTTATATATACTTTTTAAGCACAAAATCTTGTGTAGCACAGGCTCTGGGATGCGCATTCACGATGCTGCGTACTATTGAATCACGTTGAAAGGTCATGCAGAATGTAGGTGGAACTACAGTCCCAGTGTTTACAAAGAAAACGCGTGAAGACTAAAAAAAGTGCAAGTAAGTTTGTAAACGCTGATTACAAACAAAAAGGTACAACAATGTCTTCTCAAGTTGTAGGAGAAAATAAGATGGAGTTTTTCACCATACTCCGTACACAGACGATGAACTTACACATGATTCGTAGTAGTGATGGGAAGTTCAAATCATTTCCCGACTCGGACCTTTGAGTTTCGTTCAGCAAAATGAACAAATCTTTTTTTTCTGAGTCATTTCATTCATTTTAGCAAAATATAATTAAAATGTTACGTGTTACTTCCCTAACACACTGACTGCTTACTGCTTACACAAATGTTGAACACACTACAAACGAGACGAAACTATAATGCTATAAGAAACAGAAAAGATTATTTCATTGTTTACCTGGGTCTGTAGTCTATGATTAGCTCACCTCACCTCTTATCTGACAAGTTTTCAGGTTTGAGTCGTTCGTTCATCACGTGACCGCCCCATAAGATGGACGAACGACTCGAAAACCAGAGGGACCCATTACTAATTAGTAGCATCGTGGACGCGCATCCCAGAGCCTGTGCTACACGAGATTTTGTGCTTAAAAAGTATAAAAAAAATTATTTTTCGAAAAAAATGACAGATCTTTTTGCTAGATAAGACCCTTCTTCCTCGGGTGGGATTGTTTAGAGCCCTTTAAAACTACATTTTGGATGATCAAAATCGGGGCACCAATTAAGTCCATTATATGGAGAAAAATCAGATTCAATTTTTAACTCATAAAGACAGTCACTTGTTTTTATTCCTGAATGAATCAGCTTTTCGAATAAATCAAATGAATGAATGATTCAGTAAATAAATCAGTGAATTGCCGCCACCTACTGTTTTAGAATCATTTTTAAAATATCTTTTCAGTTGTTTAAGTCATTTAATATTTCTATATTTAAAATTTTATATGTAAAACATTAATCTCAACATGAATTTATAAATTTGATTGCACTCATTTCACCGCCGAGCCTCATTAAACATATGAAAATACACTCACAAGCCACTTTTGTGTTCTTCTGTGGCACCTCTGTATTATTAATTTTGTTAATACTGATTTCATTTGATTCTTCAACGTCATCTTACAGAATGGTTAGAAATTTAACATTCAAGCTTATCAATTTTTCACAAACAGCAGCCAATCAGCAAACAAGAAGCATTCTTATTAGGTGTGTAATGGTACACAAATATGACGGTTTGGTATGTAACTTGGTTTTGCCGCCACCGTTTCGGTACAGCACGGGGGAAAACAGTGGTTCTACCTTACAGTGGTTCTACCTCACATAAATCAATGGAAAGCTTTTTTATTCAGATTTCAGATTATGTATTAATCTCAGTTTAAAAAATTTACCCTTATGACTGCTTTTGTGGTCCATGTTCACATATAATAATCAACGCTCAAAACATTGTATGCAACATGTAAATTGCACATAACACAGTTTTTAAATGAACTTCTAAATTATTACATTTCTATTTGTTGTTGAAATATATTCATTTACACAGTCATAACTTGTTTTTATTTATTTAAACATGCATCGACTAAGACACCACTAACAGGTAAAGTAAAATAATAATAGAATATAGTCTATCTAATATCAGTCTTTATTTTTCTAGCAAAATATTGCGAGCTGTGGACACTGATTTGCTCAGGTAAATTAAATGCTACGGGACATTTTGTTTACATGCTGGTGGTTGAATCAGTAATTGAGCAAATTCATTCATGTTTACTTGATTACTAGTTAAAGTACTAGTAAAAACTGAGGTTTAAACTGAGGCTTTTATACTACAGCCATCTGTCTCACCACACCAAAGAGCGCCAAAAAGGCATTTGACAGAATTTTAAAGATGAGACTTTATTTCTCATGCAGTGGTTAAAACAGTTCTGTATTTGTTCGGTACACATGCGTACCGAACCGAAAGATCCATACTGAAAATTTACGGTACAGAAATTCCATTACACCCCTAATTCTTATTAATTATTCCAGTGGGGGAAAAAACTGACAGATTTATCTAGTATAAATGTCTGCTTTGTTTAGCGATGTCAGTTATAATATCATGTCTGGATGCTAGACAGCAGCTGGGTTTGCATCCAAAGCTGTGAATTTAACTTGTGCACAAAATTGGAATATCGCATACAACATTTGCGAATTAAACACTGTTTCCATCCAGTGAGCAAAATCGTCACTTCCTGATAAACTGGCACTAAATATCAGTAAGAAAAGTAGGAGAAGCCACTGAATGTAATCATTTTCATATATAATAATTACACACAAAACACAATAAATGAGGTCATTGCTTTCGGAGGTGGATGCCTGGGAACACAGTCATGTAAGACAGTTCTGGGAGGCAAATATACAGGAAAAACTTTGATGACAGATTTTGCTCAGGCATTCAAGAATGACCATAACATTTCAGATACTGTGTAACGAGATCAGTCTGCTGTTTAGTCAGGTTATGCGTCCTGTCAAGCAAAGTCACATGACTTTTTTTTTTTGATGCACATGGAGGAATTTATTAAGCAAATGAGTTTACAGCTCCCATTATACGCATTAACCCTTCGCAAAAACCAAAAAACATGTCAAGTGGATACAGCATAAAAGCTTTTTGCGAATTAAGTGATTTTTATTCAAAATTTAGCATTTCCATTTGTTTCTGATGCGATACTTCAAAATGCGCAATAAAACAGGGTGATGTTAACATAGCTACTGAGTTCACGGGAAGTTCGCCAAATCGCTAACAGTAAACACAGGTAAAGGCTGGAATACACTACATGACTTTTAAAATCTGAACAGATTTTAAAACACTAATCATCATTCACTTGCCAACTTTGTAAATAGTTAGTTTAAAAATCTGGGAATCAAACACCATACAACAGGATGACACACTACCAGACTTTCAAATTATTTAGAACACAGAAAACTCACACAGAAACACACGCCTTATCCAGGCGCAAAAATCTGGACAAAAGTATTCTTTTAAATGAAAATAACCGATCGTTTCGCTAGATAAGACCTTTCTTCCTCGGCTAGGATCGGTTACAACCGCATTTGGGATTGTTTGAAGCCGCATTTAAACTGCATGTTGGCAGTTCAAACTCTCTTGCTATAAGGCAACAGGACAAATGGATTTGGAACGTTTGATTTGATGTGTCTAGTGTGATTCCGCCCCTATTGAGAATCTATGCCATCCTTGCTCATGGGCACTCAGTTCTGAAAAAAAAAAAAAAAAAAAACAGTTCAGTGGTGCCTTTCCCAAAAATATCGTTAGCTAACTATTGTCGGAAGTTCTACTGAACTCTATTGGTAACAACAGAACTTGCGTCCATAGTTGCTTTTTGGAAATGCACCCCAGTTTGGTTCATTTGCAGTATGCATGACTAAATTCATGAGTATTCTCACCCAGATCTATCAGACCACTTAGGCAGCCTCTTGATAACTTCATCTCTGTCCCGTCACTTTAAAGGCTACAGGTAATTTCTAAATTACAAAGATTTGGCATCATTTACTACAGTGGCCAGGTGTGCGCAATCATTTGAACCCAATTTAAAATGGATAACTCATGTCAGCCAACAGTGTACTCGCTTACCAGGTGACATGAAGTCAACAGCTCTACTATTTGAAGAGAGCCAACTAGAACATTAAGAGCCTGGTGGTCTGCAGTACAAAAGGACCAGGTGTGTTGGACAGGTGTTTTAACATTTCCAGTGCTAACTAACCTAAGCCTATAATAAATGGAGAAAACAATCCGTTAACACTCCCTTTGGTTTCAATGGCAGCTGAAAGAACATGATTATAAATTTGCCATCTTCGCTTATGATAGAACAAGGAATAAAGAGCCAAACAAGGTGTGATTGCCAATGCTGACTGGCTTGTGGTATTGCAAGAATATCCATAGGCCAAAACCCTTTACAAATGAACATCCTGTGAAATTCCACCCCCCTTTTTGGGCTTCTACAGGATGTTTCACTCAAATTGGTCATGGTGGACCACCTGTGGTACCACATCTGTCACATTAATAAAACATATTCCTGATCCCGCTGCCACTTCTTCTATGTCTACACAGTAAATATGCTATTATTGACCTGCACAGCAATTGGGCACTTGGCCATCATCACGTTTAGATGGCAGAAGATCGATACTTTTGTTCCTACATCACGAATGATGGAAAACAAAGCTTATTTGAGAAGAAGTGCAAGGCACTAGAAGATTCCCTCGCCTCCCTCCGGGGTCAGTGGTCTCGTCCGCCTACTTTGTGTCTTTCATGGTGGATCTGCACACATTGGCGGTGGGAGGGCTGACTCACCGCCTCATTGCACTGAATGGCCTCTTATGGGTTTAATTGAACATGAACAGGAGCTGTTGGAAACGCGGTGTGCGTGTGTAAGTGTGTGAATAGGTATGCATAACAGGGCACTATTTAGCTGTCATCCATAAAAAATTGCATGTAATGGCTCATCCCTTTAGAAGAAAGATGAGAGGGTACAATCACTGTCATCAGCGACTGCAAGCTGACAATTGGGGCAACAGACAAGGTTGTAATACCTCACCCTCGCTTACGATCACAGGACTGTCGCAGGAAGGAAAGCGTGTTTTTGTCAGATGCTTATGTCAGAGATTGTCAGTTCATCGGCCTCCGGCCCCCTCACGTAAAGCCCGCTAAAACACCTGGTGATACAAAAGTGTGTCCTCGATCAATCACAAAGAAAAGTGTGTGGGCAGCAACGACGTCAGTGCAAGAACGTCCTCTTCTCGTACTGCGAGTTCTTACTCAGGTTAATTGAATCTTTATTTTTCCCTTTCTCATCTCATGTCGTTCTCTGTGCGAAGGGCCGTAATTTAGGGGCAGCGAACTGAAGCTTCAGCAAACTGTAACTGTAGGTACATTTCACTCTGCGGAGACCCTCGATGCGAGGAGTGGGGCAGGAAGGAAGACGGGATAGGAAAATCAATAAAGTCATCAAACATGAATTGCACTCTGAAATGACTTCTTAAGTCCCATCAGGCAGAGGTTGAGAAGTAGAGGGGACTTGGGCGTTGACTTTTAAACGTCCTTCAGTAGCGCTGACACTCAGTCAACCTCGGTGCTACCTTCACTGAATGAATCCCGACACTGTAAATGCGTATGCCTATTCTCAACCCTGCTTTTCTTTGAAATTTATGATCAGGAAATATTTATGTGTCGCTCTCTTTCATAGCTATATGGTGAGTAAATAGGCCCCATCATTTTGAGGTAAATTATCAAATGTCTGAAAATCTGTGTACAACTTTAAGGAACGTCACTACCAAACACCATTTTTCTAGAATTAAACACACTTTTTTGGGTGTTATTCTATAACATTTAGTTTTTATATGTGTACAATTGTTCAGAACTGTTCTAGCAAACCATGTGCTGATTAGCATCTTTGAGCTAGGTTCAAAATTATCTAAAATTGTCACTACCGAAACAGTCACGACCAAAATATTTGGTGAAGTTTCAGTAGTGACATCTTTTTTTGGTGGGTGTTCACCCATAAAATTGTCACTACCGAAACAGTCACAACTGAAACACGTCATCATTAGCCGCTTTTCCACTGTCGGGTCAGTGCTTTCAGCGGCCCAGGCGGGGCTTGTAGCCTCGGACCTGAAGCACCGAGCCCAAAATCACACGTTTCCACCATCGGTCCAGAAGCGCTTCACTAAAACTAGGGTGATCAGATGTGCCACTTGCCGGAGACATGTTCAGTACAGGATTTCTATATTGCTTAAATCAGGGGTCACCACACTCGGTCCTGGAGGGCCTGTGTCCTACAGAGTTTAGCTCCAACCTTAATCAAACACACCTGAACCAGCTAATCAAAGTCTTAACAGAGGGTACACATTGACGTCACTTGCCGGGACACGCCCCCTCAGCCGGACTGAGTGGCAAAAAAGCCTTCAGCGTGAATGGATTTAATAGGGAAGATGCGAAAACGCGAGTAAAACAAACGATAATCAGTTTAAACTTAAGGTTGCTGAACTTGATATAATGTTCCTAACAACTTAATAAATATCCAGTGGTCAATGGATATTGATGCAGCCAACATTTATATGTGTCTGATTTTGATGCTGGGGAAAATAGGTTGGTCTAAACCCCGGTGATCACTTGTATCAATGTTATATGTATCGTCATATCGTCCAGCTGAAAAACGTATATAGTTTTTGTCAGTGTTTATTTAAAAACATCCAGTTATGCAGGATTTAAGATGGTAAATATTAAGTTAATAAGTTGGCAGTACGATATACTATAATACAATATATAGAATATGATTTTACTGCACAATTCCACATATTAATATGAAATGATAACTGCAAATCCGTGTTTCGCTGCCTGGAGACCATTTGTTTCTTTGAATTGCAGCAATTAATTGGCTTCTCTTTTCAGTTGCTTTCAGCAGTCAATAAAAATACACCTCAGGTTTCTTGTCAAATCTCTTTGTACAGTCAATCGCAAAGCTCGTTCTGGTTTTAGAGGTGTTTTGTGTGTTCTGTTGCGGCATTCAGTTGAAACCAGTGCTGCCACTCAGTGGGCAGATCCGCAGCCACTCCAGCTGACAGTGATGTCACATGCATACCCTCTATAGGTATAATTGAAACTTCCAGGCAGGTGTGTTGAGGCAAGTTGGAGCTAAACTCTGCAGGACACCGGCCCTCCAGGATCAAGTTTGGTGAGACCCTGGCTTAAATTAACCAGGTGTTAGTTGTTTGTGCTGCGCAGATCAATTATTGTATGACAGCAAAGTATCGCGAGAATGATTCGAAAGCATGGAGCATCTGCTCTGCTCTCTATAGCTCTCCAGCACTTTGATGTCATACAATAATCGGCCTTTTTAGTGCGTCCGCCTCCCATGCCGGAGACCTGGGTTCGAGACCCGCTCGGAGCGGTGTGTGCGAGTAAGACCCGGGTGGAGGGGTTACATTGGTGCCGTGACCCGGATGGGAGTGAGGTTTAGGGGGGTGAGTGTAACGGAGGCCAGCGGGTAAGTGCTGCGCAGGTAAACCTCACTTCCCTGACCTTAAGAGATGCATTAGCGACTGACGCTAGTGGTTGCAGCCTTTAGCCTTCCCATGCCAGAGACCTGGGTTTGAGACCCGCTCGGAGCGGTGTGCGGGTAGGATCCGGGTGGAGGGGTTACACAAGCAACACCTGGTTATTTTAGGCAATTTAGAAATCATGTGCTGAACGTGTCCCCGTGAAGTGGCACATCTGGTCACCCTACTAAAACCCGCCCTTTACACGCCTCTCTGGAATAACATCACGCAAGACCATAATTTCACCAACAAACAAGTTATTATCAGAAAAGTAATCAGAATTTAAACACTGGAACTAGCGAGATCACAAAACGAAAAGGATAAAAGCAGCCATTTGTCTGCCTTTTTTGATGTTTAGAATATTCAAAGATTTAAATCCAAAAGCATCAATGTTTTAGCAGTTTTACAATAAGTGACACATTAATCATAATTAATTAATTCGTCAGGATTGAAAAACAGTCACACAGATATAACGTGGTATTTACTGTTGTTTCACAGAAGAAGAGGACACATCAGAACGCATCTGTTTTTGTTTATTTGTAGTCACTGTATACATCACATTTAGATAGAATGATCATTTTCTATCAAAACTATGATTTTGATATAGGCTACTTTATGACATACTTGGAGCTAAATAGGAACATCAGACAGTCAGGTGTAAAGAGACAACACTTTTTGACAGATAACGATTGTGATAGCCTATATGTCTGATTTGATGTCTGATTTCTTCAAGTGGTCATATTTACCTTGTTTACTATGGTAAATTCCACCTTTGTTCATTCACTATGGTAAACTCCATCTTTGTTCATAGCCACTAGTCTAGCCCAAGCTGGCCTGCTTTGGCCTAAGGTTTTTCGGCGTTGGCCCCGCGAAAGCTCAGACGAGGCACGATCAAGCCCCGGAAGTAACATTGGAAACGCGACTGGCCACCTGCACACTTGCTTTTGGCCCAACAGTGGAAACGCGGCTTTTTTGGGGGAAATAAACATAATTTTAATACAGTTATGCAAATGTGTAGTATTTTAGTATGTTTTGTGGGTTAAAATTCTGTAATGTGATGTGGTCGCTACTTTACATTACTGTCACTGCCGAAAATGTGCTGTCACAACCGAAACATGGGATGTTTTGTCAAAAATAAAGCATACAGAATTATCAACTAAGATGTTATGATAGTTTTTGGTTCAGTGTCTAGTTTGAAATCAGTGTGATCAACATTTTGCCTTTTACATAGAAAAATTGGATTCAAAATACAACAAATGTCATAAATCACACCTGAAATATTGTTCAAATTGTAATTATTGATTTACCTCTAAAAACTTTTTAATAAAATAGAAACATATATTTACAAGAAATATGTAAGTAAAATCTTAATAGGTCAATATAAACCTTCTTATTAAATTATATATTACTGTGTTTTGGTATGAACAGATTTGGGGAAAGGACAAATATTCCAAAACTTTCTGAAAATACAATATGAGAATTAACTGCACAAATACTAGAAATGTGTACAGGTACCTTGGATATTATACAATTTGCATACATACAAAATTTGTGGAAAATTTGTAAAAAAAAAAAATAAATAAATAAATAAAAAAATAATTCCCCAAGACGTTTAAATAGTTTAATTCAAATTATAATGATTAAATCATTATAGACTAAAAAATAATATAATACAATATAATCTAATGCTGAATGTGCACACTCTGACACTCTGGTACACTGAGTACCCTTATCTGTTAAAATTACTTGGAACATTCACCTAAATGTCCCTGTTCTGCTTAAAATTTAATATTATTATAAATATTCATATTATTAATATTTTTTTTAGTGAGGTAGAGCCATGTAGCAGCTCAAACAAATGATGTCCTTAATGAAAAATCTCATGAGGTAATATGCATCATTCTTTAAACCATGCAATAGTTCATCCAAATTCTAAAACATGTGATTCAAACTGTTGATTCAGTGGAGATATTTTTAACTGGAGGCATTGATTATTCCATAAATATGTGTTATGCATTGCCAAAGAGGATAACTGAGAATCTGTTTAGAACATATTGTACTCCCACTCAGACCCGATAATAAATCCCTTTAAAAAGATCTGAACTTTTCTATCCAGCTTGATAATGAGTTGAGAGTGTCACAATCAAGATTTAAAACACACACACACACCTCATGTTTTCACATTTATCTATTTAAAGCCTAAACGTTCAGATCTTGTAGATGATGATGCACTTCAATTTACCGTAACTATCTAAAGACACTTCTCTCGAGCCTTTCTGACACTTTTAATTTACCATAAAATCTTTTATTTAACAAAGTAAGAGGTGACATTGTTACATACTCATCTTATAATGTGTAAGATAGGCTTCATCGCTCTCCAGAGAATTAAATGGCCTTGTATGCCCTTGTCTGTTCCCACGCTAGAGGTAAATAAAGGTGAATTAGTGAGATTACTCACTTATCCTAATTAAGCTGCTGTAAATGACCCCTTGACAGCGGCAGAACTGGCCTTATGAGCTTCTAACCGAGGCGGTGTAGGAGGAGCCCTTCCTGAACGTGGCTTTTTATCTCTTTGAGTCACAATAGAGTCCCATCACGCTTTGAGGCTTGAGAGAGAGACATTACTGAAATAATTAATTCCCAAACACTTATGTACCCAGACATTTCTTTGTTTTTCCTCCCTTTTTTCCTATAGACACATAAACACATGTTCCTACTCAAATATGGGAATATGGCTGTGCAGTGTGTCTTCAAAGAATGCCCACACACATCATTATATGAAATGCTGTTAATTAGCTGCACCTGGTCTCAGAGGAAGAGACAGACGATTATTGCGGTCCACTGTAGAAGGACACCAGCTAATCTGAAAAACACCTGAATGTAAAGGGAGGAAATAAAATGCGGGCGGGACAAAAGAAAGTTCAGTTGTTGAAAGGTCGATTAAAATAGTAGTTCACTCAAAAATGAACTTTGCGAAAAATACTTTCACCCTCAGGCCATCTAGGATGTAGATAAGTTTGGAGAAATTTAGCATTACTTGCTCACCAGTGGATCCTCTGCAGTGAATGGGTGCCGTCAGAGGTTATGTTCACACTGTAGGCAAATATGGCCCAAATCCGATTGTTTTTGCTCACGTGTGACTCAGATCTGTTTTTCTCTTGACGGTGTAAACAGCACAAACCACATGGAATCTAATCTTTTCAATTCCAACTTGTGGCACTTCCATATGTGGTACTAAATCCGATACAGGTCAGATGTTTTGCAATGCTACCGCAGTCTGAACAGTCATACCAGAATGCGACTTTAACCTCACTCCAGATCAACATTCGTCATAATTCTGTGCTCATGGGAGTCACTTCAAAGATTTTACATACTCAAAGTTATCAAGACATTTGCGAAGGGTAGTCAGCGCAATGGGGGTGGGCTAGTTGTGGACTAGATCTAAGAAGCAGTTTGGTGGATTTTGTTGTGAAAACCTGGCAACCCTGTTCGTATTTTTTTTTTTTTTTTTTTTTTTTTTGCACATGCATGGCAGGTCGGAACCACATAGCCAGGATGTCTAGAAAGTTCAGTTGTTCTGTGGTCAATTAAAGGAATAGTTCACTCAAAAATGAAAATTTGCTAAAAATTGTCACTCTCAGGCCATCCAAAATGTAGTTTGTTCATCAGAACAGTTTTGGAAAAATTTAGCATTACTTGCTCATCAATGGATCCTCTGCAGTGAATGGGTGCCGTCATGTTCACACTGCAGGCAAATGTGGCCCAAATCTGATTGTTTTTGCTCACATGTGACTCAAATCTGTTTTTCTCCTGACAGTGTGAACAGCACAAACCACATGGAATCTGATCTTTTCAATTCCAATTTGTGCCACTTCCATATGTGGTACTAAATCCGAATCCACTTCAAAGATTTTACATACCCAAAGTTATCAAGACTTCTGCAGCAGATCACACTATAAAAAATCACATAATTGCTTATTTTATGTCCTCTGTGTTTACTTCCATATGACAGCACAAGTGTTGCCAAGTCCACAGTTTTCCCACAGAATTGTGCTACTTTTTCACTGTTGCCACTGGTTGTTTTTCAACTCCATGGGTTGAAGAGACCCCACTAACGCCATATTTACCCCTTGGAATGCGGGTGGGTTAGTTGTGGACTAGTTCTCAGAAGCAATTTGACGGATTTTGTTGTGAAAACCTGGCAACCTTGATTGTATTTTTTTGTTTGTTTGTTTGTTTTTTGTTTTTGTGCACATGCATGGCAGGTCAGAACCACACAGCCATAATGTCTAGAAAGTTCAGTTATTCTTTGGTCGGTTAGAGGAATAGTTCACTCAAAAATGAATTTGCACAGTCGCTATTCAGTATGCATTTTTGTATTAAAGCCCTATGCGGGACTGTTGAATTTCAGGCCATTACTGCCTGCGCACGCAATGATTCTAATATTGAATATAATTTTCGTGTATCAGGGAACCCCTTTCATATGTGGAGTATTTAAATCTCTTTTGAATGAGTGGCTATTCACTTTCACTTTCAATTTCGCGATCACATGCACTCTGTATAAAGGGAGGACATCTTACTAGATCAGATATGAGCACATTATCTGCAGAGTAGCAAATCCTCCAGCATGATTTGTCAGTCATCCCTTCTTACTTTTGACTTGACCTATGATCAGTTAAATCTAATTCCCGCAGCTTGTGTTGGATGCAGGGTTGCCAAATCCACTTTTTTTTTTTTTTTTGCACAGAATTGGGCTGATTTTAAACTGTTGTTTAAAGTTGTTTTAGTTGTGTTAATGATCAGTCTGCACAAGGGTGACTATAAAATATACATTTTAGGTATGGAAATGAAATATTTTAAGTTTTGACATGGGATTTGGTCATTGCGCTACTTTGGGTTGGCTTGGCTTGGCTTGGCTTGGCTTGCCAGAGATCCGAAGGATCATCACTTGGCCAGGTGCAGAGCCGAGTATTATTCAGTTTTATGCAAAACAGAAATACGACAAATAGAATATTGGATCTGTCATATGGCCAAAAATAAATGCAAAAATGCTTTTTTTTGCATAGTTGCGTTTAACACATGAAAACTGTAACAGTGTATCTTACAAGGTAAAACGATGTAACCTTGCTGTCACTTGAAATGTGTTCCCACATTAAGTCCTTGAATTTGTGGGTATTGGACCTGGAAAGTCCTTGAAAGGTCCTTGAATTCAAAGTTAACCAAGGTGTGGGAACTCTGTGTGATGTGTCAGAACTCATAAGTAGACTACAGTGACAACTCTATATGTAAGCAAAACATGAGGGCTTGTATCATAAAAGTTTCATATATCTTCTGTCACATCCTTGTCTTTATTTTTCATATTGCCTGCCCATAATTTCGCTGGATTCTGCAGCGGATCACACTATAAATAGTCGCATAATCACTTACTTTATGTCCTCCGTGTTTACTTCCATATGACGGCACAAGTGTTGCCAAGTCCACAGTTTTCCCACGGAATTTTTAACTCCATGAGTTGAAGCGACCCCACTAACATGATACTTACCCCTCGGAATGCGATTAGTCTAGTTGTAGACTAGTTTTGAAAAGCAATTTGACAGATTTTGAAAACCTGGCAACCCTGTTCGTATTTTTTTTGTTGTTGTTTTCTTTTTGCACATGCGCGTCAGTTCAGAAACACACAGTCAGAGTGTCTAGACACCAGATAAAAACATCTAAAAACACTGATCTACACATTATTCACATCACTCAGGTCCATCAGTTATAGCCTTGTAAAGCCAAAAGCTGTGTGTTTATAAGAAACAAATCCATCATTAAGATGCTTTTAAATTCAAACTGCAGCTTCTGGCTAAAATCCTCTATCAATATTGATATTTTTCAGGAAAAAAAAAACATGTCAAGTGAAAGCTAAATAGAAGGATACAATAATAAAGGATGACAAAACACATAACCAAATTATTACAATGAAAACTGAAAATATAAAAATATAAAACTTAAATTATAAAAATATGATATTTGTATGTAATTTGTATAATTTAATTTTATTTCTATCATTGTATCCTGTATTATATTCTACTGGCAATAAAAGTAAAAAAAGAAAAGAAAAACAACAATTTAAGGCTTAAAAGTACTAAAATGACAAACTAAAACTGAAATAAAAATAAATCTAAATATTCTACAGACAATAAATTAAAGAAAAAAAAAGAAAAGGAAAAAATTCACTAAAAGTACTAAAATGCCTAAAGCTAAAACAGATTTAAAAAAATTACTAAAATTAAACCTGAAAATATAATATAAAACTTAAAATATATAAAAATATGATATTATTATTCATATTATTGTGTCCTGCATTATAGTCTACTGGCAATCAAATATTAAAAAAAAAAAAAAAGTGTTATTAAGAAAAAATTTACTTTAAAAAAGTTGCTAAAAGCACTAAAATGACTCAATTTAAAACTGAAATACCGAATGGAATTATGCAATAATAAAAAATGACAAAGCACTGAACTAAATTGTTAAGATGAAAACTTAAAATATAAAACCTAAATTATACAAATATGGTATTTTTATTTGTTTGTCTGAATCAGGAGAGAAATATGCACAGAACAAGCACTGTATACAAGTAAAAACAATTCTGAACAAATAAATTGGTGGATTTTGATGTGAAGGGACATCAGGGAATGGACTTTCACTAGATGGATTATGTATTAGTATTTTGGCCAGCAGTGGTTTAAAGATAAGACGTCGTGATGGATTTGTTTCTTACAACCTTTCTTACAAACACCTTTTCGCTTCCCAATACATTAATTGATTGACTAGAGTCAAATTACTTACCTGTGGATTATTGTAAAGGTTTATCAGCTGTTTGAACTCTGATTCTGACGGCACCCATTCACTGCAGAGGGATTCAGTGGTGAGCAGAGCGATGTAAATTTCTCCAAATCTGTTCTGATGAAGAAATTAACTCATACTATAGAAGGACAAAAACGCGTAGGAGACCAGAGAGTGTAATGTAAAAGTTTGTGAGCCTTTACTCACAAATATTGCACTAAAATGCAGCCCTATCGCACTTTTTTTTTTTCCATTAACACCTTTCATTTCTTTCTTTCTTTATCCGTCATTTTGTGCACTTGTGCACATTCTGGAGCAGTAACCGTGTTTTTGACGCTGTGGCCAGCAGCTGGCACAGCCTTTTCCAGCTGCCTTTAGCAATGGATTCATGCTGAGAAATGACCAGCTCAGCAAATGACACACAGCAGACAGAGAGGAAATAAGAAGAGAAATCAGGTTGCTTTTGCCAAACAAAACCCCTTGAAAATGCTCAAATGGAATCTCTATTTGGAGAGCTGTGAATTGTGAATAACTATTCAGTCATTTTTGTTATGACTTCCTCAAAGTATGTTTTTTTCATTGTGATGATTTTCTATGTGAATATGGAAGTAGGGCAAGCAGTCCATTTGAGGCTGAATTCTATACAGTACATCAGGCTTTAAGACGGCAACAATGGAGGCATTAAAAATGCTGTCTCAAAATCCTTATGCTTCCCTATTTAAACCAGCCTGCTCATTAGAATTTTTTTATAAAGTGATATGCTGAAGTTGGCTGCGACTATATCAAAGGTGAAAAAAAACTAAACTTAATAGTCAGCCACTCAGTGAAAGGACAAATCAGACTCGAACCAGGGGAAAAAAACAGAGGGATAGATAAAAGGGGTGAAATTATATTACTGCTTTTACCGCAGGGTGGAAAAAAGAAACAAATAGGTAAGAAATCAAGAGACGAGATATGAGAGAGCGAGAAGTGTGTAAAGCAGCCTGACATCAGCTGCTTCAACAGCATTTTCTCTGCTGTTCAAACCAGAACACTGAGCTTTATACTGTGCCTCCACTGCAGCATGAATGTTTGCAATGATTGATCAGTCTGATTGGTTCAGAGGGAGAGATGTGTCTACAGGTAATTGGAGGCTGATCAGGGCTGTGTTTCCCAAAAGCATCGTAAGCTTAAGTAGATTGTCGAAAACATTGGCACCAGTGATCTGTACAATCTACTTAGGCTTAAACGATGCTTTTGGGAAAAGCAGCCCACAGGTCTCCAGCCCACTCAAAAGGTGTTTGACATCATCTGTGCTTCCTTTTAACAATCTGTGAGAATAAAGAATTTTATTGTATCCTATTGTTTCAGGATACATATTTTGTGTAAAATGACTAAAACTAAAACTGAAATAAAAAAAAATTAATCTAAATAGATGTATACAGTAATTAAAAATGACAATATATAATTTTATAAATTTTATAAATTTTATAATTTAATTATTAGTTCTATCATTTTATTTATTTATTTATTTATTTATTTTTATTATTTATTTTTATTTAAGTTTTAGTTTTTGTCATTAAATACTTTTTTTTTTTTTAATTGGCAGCAGAATATGACGAAGGATACAATGATAAAAATAATAATTAAATTCAACTGAAATAAAAAATAAAGCTAAATAGCAGTATACAATAACAAAAATGGCAGAAACACATAACCAAATGACTAAAATTAAAAATATAAAACCTAGAATATAAAAATATTATATTTTTACATAATTTGTATAACTGAATTATTATTTTTATCGTTGTATCCTGCATTATATTCTACTGGCAATAACATTTAAAAAAAAAAAAAAAAAGAAAGAAAAAAATGTATTTAATGACAAACTACAACTGAAATAAAAATAAAGCTAAATAGCAGTATCGTCACAGTGGCGTTATGTGCGGATAATGATGAGGAAGGGGCGAGGAGATCCAGCACATGTAACTTTATTAAATAATCCACAGAGAACAGGAACGGACAGGAAACAGCAGGGAACCAGCAACCACAACGTAAACTGACCGAGTAACAATACAATCACCGACAAACAAACTTGAAACACAACTAAACTTATATACAACGACTAATCAGGGGGAGACAGGTGAAGACGATTAGACAGTGACGTAATAATAACAAACGGAACAGGAAAGACCAAATAAGGGCATATGGGGAAAAACACACAAAACAGTCCAAAAGGTCTGACAAGTATACAGTAATAAACCAAATGGAAATATAAAAATATAAAACCTAAACTATAAAAATATTATATTTTTACGTAATTTGTGTAATTTAATTATTACTTCTTAAAAAAAAAAAACATTTATTTTTATTTCAGTTATAGTTTTTGTCATTAAATACTTTTTTTTTGTCTTATTTTTTTTTACTGCCAGTAGAATATCACGC
>JAHKKF010529043.1:0-11090 GCA_019740295.1 Labeo calbasu
TACGCTAATTATGTTCCTATTTGTTCTTTGTTTTTGCCATGGGATTGACATCCCATGGTAACTAGGAATTCACAAGTTCCAATGTGGATCCAGAACACGTAAAAAGAGATGATGTCAACCCCACAGAGGACTTCAGATGATGCTAACCCTGAAAACATACAGCACTACCGAATTCTGCTACTAATTTATAGTGTTCTTTGTCTGTTTGATTACGTCATTAATGATCTTTACCACACATCTCTGCCATATTTACATCAAGCTACTACTACATATATTGTAAAAATGTCAATTTGGTGTAAAGCTGCTTTGCAACGATGTGTATCATGAAAAGCGCTATACAAATAAATTTGAATTGAATTGAATTGAATTAAAATATTTGGCCGAGATTTGAAAATCTGGAATCTGAGGGTGCATGCCAAAAAAAAAAAAAAAATAGTTTTGATATATTTATGGTAGGAAAATTACAAAATACCTTCATGGAACATAATCTTTACTTAATATCCTGACTTTTGGCATAAAAGAAAAATCGATAATTTTGACCCATACGTATTTTTGGCTATTGCTACAAATATATCTGTGCTACTTATAACCGGTTTTGCGGTCCAGGGTCACAAATGTGGTTTTAAATAGTTAAGGCAAATTTGTATAGCACTGAGTTAAACAAAATACTGCAATACAGCTTTACTCAAGTATGGCGCTAATTTAGCGTACTTCACCACTGCCTATCTGAATAGGATCAAAGACTACCGTTCACTGGATGTAACCGCAGTAACCTTGTCTCCATGGAAACATTAACAACAAAACACCGCTGTAGTGTCGGGTTTAGCTGTGCTACTCATTATTTCTTTTTATAGGGGCTTTTAAACACATTTTAAGGAAATACACGCGTGGTGATAAGTTTTCACTTTGTTGCGGCTCTTTTTATGCTATAACGTCATAACGTCTGCCATCTGAGCTTTTTTCACTAACGTTAAAACTCAAAGGAAATGGTAAGTGCTATTTAAACTGAAACACTATATTATGTTCAGAAACAATGATCGCTTTGCAATTTACATTGGGGTTCAGGGATCAGAACCAGCTAACTTGTTTTGAAGTACTGAAACCATTACATTCCTGCATTCATAGACATATGCTATCACTGTAAAAAAAAATGTTCTCACTCCGTTATTTAGTGAATCTTAGGTAATATTCAGCGGGAATCGTAGCCCAATTAATCTTATGAACCTGTTCTTTTTAGTAAAACAGAAATGAACCAACAACTAAAAATGCAGAATATTTTGTGAGGGGGGTAGGTTTAGGGTAAGGTGATCAAAATACAGCTTGTACATTATAAAAGCCATTACATCTATGAAATGTCCTCATTAAACTTGAAAACCAGTATGTGTGTGTGTGTGTGTGTGTGTGTTAAATCATACAGCTACTCACTAGTTGTTCACATGACATTTGTTCCTCAAAAATATGAGAATCATTAAAATCTTTAAGACATGCTTTTCAGCCTCAAAGTGCCACATCCTCATGTGGAAAGCAGTCGGGCAGCAGTGCTTTCACTCGTCGCTATCGCACACGGGCCCTCACCTCCCATGTGGATGAGACCCTCTTTGGTACACCAAAACAGGTAGAAATAAACTTACTGCACAGTGATAGACAATAAATAAAAATTAAATAAATAAATAAAAAGAAGATTCAACTCTCTTTTGTCTCAGGATTCTGGGGCTGATATGAAAGACAGTCCTGAAGGCAGGAGCGTGAGATCAAGGAGACTGTCACACTCTGCTCCTGCACCCAAGTCAGAGACAGTGCGCATCATCACAAAAGATCTCATCAGGGACCTCAGGCAAGGAGAAGCAAAAGATCTTTGCACTTTGGTTACATGTAGTTATCCCTATTGAAGTACTTGCATTACCTGATCAAAATTGGGAGATGGGGAGTCGACTCCAAAACAGTCACTGTAGTAGTGTCAGGGTCGGGGTGATAAGAACTTGACATTGTAATTATAAGCTATACCTGTGTAGTGTCATTAGTGTTAAATTAGCACATAATCATTAAACTCAAAAAATAATGATTAAAAATCTGCCAAAGAGAATAAACAGATTAGTTAGTACATCAATTTATGTATTTAGTTATTATGTTTAGTATTGTAATGAACCTTCAATACATCAGTAGTGCTCTATATAAAAAACAACACACCAACCTGCACAGCACACCTAAATAAGGCTTGTTTCCATGTTCACTAACCATGATTACTTTCCCACACCAATTACCCCACTCTCTCACACACAAATTAAAAATCCTTTTCCCCAGGCCAACAAGACTCATCCGTGGGAGCAAAGAGCATCCACAGCAAACACAGTCAATGAGAGTAACATCTGCAGTAGTGAGGCTAGGCTTAGACTGTCAGTTGATTCACAAAAAGTTGATCCATATTAAGGAACGGGGAACAAAGAAAGAATTCCATTCACCATCTGCAATATCTTTATGAAGAGGCAATATGGCATGCAGCCAAAGACAGCGGTGGGAGTTGGGAATTAGAGTCGGCTCAAAAACCCAGAATCAAACACTTCTACACTGCCAAAAAAAGTTTTACTTAGTATTTTTTAAGTCTTATTTCTAGCCAAAATATCTAAGAATTCTTAAATTAAGATGCCTTTTCTATGATAAGCAAAATGACTTAAGATATTTATTCTTGTTTCCAGGGGGGAAAAAACCCTAAATTAATTGCATTTTGCTTAAAAGACATAAAATTATCTGCCAGCGGGGTAAGTAAAATACTCATGTTTTAAGAATATTTTACTTACCTCACTGGCAAATAATTTGACTTGTTTTAAGCAAAATGCACTAAATTTAGTTTTTCCCTGGAAACAAGACAAAAATTACTAAGAGAAGCCTTTCTTTGCAGTGTAATAGAAATTTCTTACACGGGTGTAACCTGATTCAGTCATATTAAATAATACATTTAATGTAAACAAAACATATCAGGTTACGTATGTAACATTGGTTCCCTGATAGGGGAACGAGTCACTGCGTATTCTAGAGGTCGCTTTGGGGAATGTCGTCTACGTGACCCGTGTCTGAAGCTTACATATAAAAACTACAACCGTACTGACCGGCGACAGCCTATGACGTCACTGCCAGTGCAACTCGTCACTGTCGGCGCGTCATTCTAGTGTGACCACATAGTATGAAAGGGTGCCGGTCGAACACGTCTGGTTCTTCATCCGTAGCATGGCGACAAGTCTGGAGGATGCAGTGTCTCGTTCCCATCTCAGGGAACCTGAGACGTTCCCTTTCGAATACTCGAACTGCGTCCTCTAGAGGTCGCTTTGGGGAACGGTTATACCCAAGCTGCCATACTGAGGGGAGTGCAAGCCATACATCAGAGGTGAGCACTAAGTACCAGCTCCACCTAAGGTGAGTCCTTATAACCAAGGTGAGCATTCAGCAGCCATGGGGTAGATACTTCACCAACAATGGAGAGGACCTACTTGTTCTGCCCAAGGGCCACGTGTCTGCCCGGTGACCGCGTGCCTTTAGTGAGCCTGCTTTAGTGAGGGGAGCACTGCCATGCTCATCTCCTGTCAGGAGAGAATTACAAGGGCAGAGAAAGAGGTCTAATGACCTAGGCTGCAGTAGGTTATTTACATGTTTGTAATGTACATTTAGAAGATGCAAACTGATGCTTATTTGTTCTGTTTATTTCAGAAAGACCACATTTAACACTTTATGGCCATAAGCTGTACAATATCCAATCCAATTGGATCAATGTTGTGCCATCTGCTGTGAACAGTTACATACTAAAGATAAAGAGTTGAACAGTGCCCTGTCTCCTGTCGCACTTCTTACATGAGTCCCGTGGTGGATTAGCATTAACACCCCTATCGATCTATTAGTCCTGTTCAGAACCAGTAACCAGTATTTAGATGTTAGCATGTCCGTGTGTGGTCTACCCCAGTGTGTCATGTTTTGTGTTTTCACTGTCTGCACTGTTTTTTTAGCTCGTTCTCTTGTTTTGTTGAACCAGAATCCCAAATGAGGACCCATCTGGGCAGTCGGTTATCCTGTCCTCTGCTGAATTCAGGCGAATCATGGTGGAATCTCATGTTCCTAGTGAAGAGGAGAAGGCAGCTGTTCTGGAGGCCCAACGCCAAGCCCGTGACAAAGCCATGGTGAGTCATCTCAGAATCTCATTTTTCTATTTTGTTTTTCTTCCTAATTACATGTTTGAGCCCCAAGTAAATGTATGATCATTTCCACATTTAGCATTAGTGGCCGCTGCAACTTCTAGCGCAGTTCAGTATTACTTACCACTACTGTTACTGCTAACGTGACTCCCATAGCCCAAAATATGTATAAAATGATGTGATTTAAAAAAAAACATAAATCTTTCATTGGTTTTCCACTACATATTTCAGTAAGGGATTGAACCGCTTTTCGGTTCTTCTTGTGTTTCCACCTGAGCCTGGTACGGCACGGCACGATTACAAACCGTGCCTAAACCGTTGACAACCATGCTAAACCGTGATGAGTGTGTGTGCTAAGTGGATGCGCGCTATTTGATCAAACAATCAAGTAAACAGCTACGCTGTGTTCATAGCTCATGCATTAATACTGTCAATAAATATGGTATTTTTACAAAGGAATTTTACCTTCTGTGTACCTGATCCTGTGTTTTTGCCGGATCGGGTATTGGTCAGATAACATGACAGTGATTCAAATCCATAATTGTGCATTATGGTTGTTACCGTAATTTCCACAAAGGACAACAAAACTATTATAAAAGAAGCATAATAATTTTCCTGCACTACACTCTAGGTCTTCAGGAGACATTTGACTTGCTGCCTCGCTGCCTTCTCAGGCATTGACTTAGAAGGCTGCGAAGGCAACTCTAGAAACAGTTTCGGACAGACTTCAGAGGCAGCGTAGCGTGCAGTCGTTGCTAGGTTACCTAACAGTTAATTTGTACATTTTGTAGAAAAACGATCTTAAACAGTTATGTATAAAGTATTTAATAATACATAAAGACCTCAATGTCATTCAAAACATCCAAATATACTTATGCTTAGTTCAGGGATCAGTCATAGAATGTTCTTGAGGGGCCTGTTAAGTCTCCAGATTTAATTCTTATTGAAAATATGCTGAAAATATTGTGGATAATATGTGGAATTTGAAGAAAGCAGTGGCAAAGTGAAAACTAAAGATGATCTGAAGCTGGACTCATTGCTGGCCATTTCAGAACTCTCCAGCGCTTTGTTTGTAACAATTTCTACTTTTTGAAGTGTGTTTGGGGTAATTGTCCTGCTGGAAGACCCATGACCTCTGGTGGAGACACAGCTTTCTGACCTTGGCCACTACGTTGCGCCCCAAAATTCTTTGGTAATCACCAGATTTCATGATACCATTCACACAGTCAAAGCATCCAGTGCCAGAAGCAGCAAAGCAACCCCAAAACATCTTTGAACCTCCACCATGTTTGACTGTAGGGACTGTGTTCTTTTCTTTGAAGGCCTCATTTCTTTTTCTGTAAACAGTGCCATGATGTCCTCTACCAAAAAGCTTTACTTTTTTCTCATCTGTCCACAGTACGTTCTCCCAGAAGGATTGTGGTTTTGTCACATAAGTTTTGGCAAACTCCAGTCTTGTTTCTTTATGCCTTTGAGTCAGCAGTGGTGATTCCTGGGTCTCTTACCATAGCGTCCCTTTTCATTCAGATGGCGACGGATAGTGCAAGCTGACAGTTGTGCACTGTGTTTGCAGATCAGCTTGAAATTGTTCGGAAGTTATTCAGGGTTCTTTATCCACCATTCGAACAATCCTTCGTTGTAATTTTTCATTAATTTTGCTCTTACGTCCACATCCAGGGAGTTTAGCTACAGTGCCATGAGCTGTAAACCTCTTGATGAAATTGTGGACACAGGAATATTAAGAACTCTGGAGATGAACTTGGAATTGTAGCCTTGAGATTGTCAATGTTTCTCCACAGTTCTTTCTCTCAAATCCACAGACAACTCTTTACACTTTTTCTTTTCTCCATGCTTAGTGTGATGTACACAACACAAAGGTTGACTCAACTTTTCTCCATTTTAACATTTTAACAGTTTTTTTGTGTTGTTGCAGTGCAAACAAAAACAATAAGCATGTAAATACCAAAACATTTTCAATTGGAACAATTTTCTGAGAGAAGTGTTGCATTTTCTGACAGAGTTGCAAGGGTTTCGATATTTTTGGCCATGACTGTAGATGAAAAATCTATTGTGTGTAATGAAAAGGATACTTTTTCCTGAAATGTTTTTTAAAAAAAGCTTTTATTGTGAGATGAAAAAAAAATGTACAAAAGCATTTAAAAACAACTGTAAGTTCATGCTTTTTAAGACGTTTAACAAGCTGCCAGTTGATTTGTTGATTCTTGTATGCAGTAAACATAGTATTCTAATAACAACAAAGGCTCTGTATAAAGCATCATTTATTTTACACAGAAAAAACGTACCTTATAGACTTGTTTTTGTTTTCCACTGCACTTCTTTTCCATTGATTTTTTTATGTAAACATGTTTTGCTTCTTTTGTATCGTCTCAAGCATAACACCGCATTCTAAAAACATGCTGCTTAAGTTGAAAAAAATGTTGCTCTTTAAAAAACACATCTTGGGATCCTTCCACTGCCCACGTCAATGCAAAATTGTGTTCTGTGTGTATGGCCCCATCACTGTGCTTTGGCTGCATTGCCAAGCACTGCATTTTCTCTTCATGATGATTTATGTAGGCTAAATCTAGTTGTTGTCATTGTGTCAGGATGCTGCAGAGCAGAGAAAAGCACAGATGCGTCAGGCGGACCTGTCTCGACAGAAGAACCAGAACCTCAGTGAACTCGAGGCAGAGGCGAGGGACCGGGCTCAGTACCTGTTGGAACGGGCCAATACCCTGAGAATGGAACAGGAGGATGAAGTCAAGAAGCTTAATGAGGTAGACAAGACCATAATTAAAAGCCAAATTATAGCTGCATCTAATTTTGGAGGCTGCATCCTCCCGAGGTTACATTTGTTTCTCATTTAAGAAAAGTAACCATTAGATCACAAAGAAAGACAGAAATTACAGTATTTTACACCTCACCAGGAATTAAAGTCAAATTTATTATGGTTAATTTTTTAAATGAGACTGTGTCAATGCGTCAAAATGCGACCTTCGGAGGACGCAGCCAAAATGAGATGCCGTACATGACCCACTGGTTGTTGCCTACATGCAAATTTTGCCTTTGTACTCCTGCAGTTAATTCAGGAAGTGCAGTGCCATGTAGTCCGGGATGCGCAGATTCAGGAGAAAAAACTGACCCGTACAGAGTGGCTGGAGGAAGAGAAGAGATTGGATGCCATGATGGAGGTGGAGCGTCGCCGGGCCTTAGAAACCCAGGAACAAATTGAACAGCTGAGAAAGCAGCAAAGGATTAAGTAAGGCCCTGATCAGACAGAACATGTACTTTTTTATTGTCCAATCGAATGAATGGAGAGGCGGGCCTTCTGTTGTGATGATGAAAGTTTTACCGTCGCTTAAAAAGTCCGGAGACTGCAGTGATGGAGGAGAAACTTTTGGTGTCTATCGCGGGTTACCCGGAGCTGCATGTTGTAAGGTTTTTGCTGATATGACAGTTTACTTAACATCTGAAAACCAAAGATTTTTGAGCGCTAGCGCTATAATCCTTTGATTAGATTGACAGGAAGGCTGTTTTGATGGTTGCCTAGCAACATAAAAAACCGCAAATGCGGTGCGCCTCGCATTTTCAGACCTAAAAAAACTTGTTCGGTGTGATCGGGGCCTAAGGATGTTCTCCCTCTGTATTCTATATACTCTAAATCTTCAAACCTGCTCCCGAGGACCCACTTTCTTGCAGAGTTTTGCTCCATCCCTAATCAAACACACCTGAACCAGCTGATCAAGGTCTTCAAGATCACTTGAAAAGTCACAGGCCAAGGGTGTTGCAGCAGGTTGGAAAGAAACTTTTCAGGACCGTGGGGCCCCAGGAGCAGGGTTGAAGACCTGTGCTTTAAATCCAGTGCACTGTGTTTAATGGGTGTCTCTTATTAAAGTGGGAAGCTGTGCATCCTGGACCAGATCCAGATGCGTCTGGAGGAGAAAATGCTACAGGATGAGTTGAAGGAGCAGGAGGGTCAGCAGTTGTTGGAAAACATGGAGAGGATGCAGATGGAGGAGCTCAAGGTACCTGCAGTGAATCTCTAGATCAGTTCAAATTATGAAGAGTTTTTTTTTTTAACTCACATAGATAAATGTGTGCAAGTTCATCTTTGTGTGTGGTATTATCACAGGCCATTGAAAGGAAGAAGGAGGAGCAGAGGAGTTTGCTTCAAGAGATTAAGAAGATAAATGAAGAGAATCTGCTGGCTAAAGAGCAGAAAAATGAAGAAGAGAGATTAGCAGATCTGCGAGATGTAGAGTATACACGCAAAAAAATAGTAAGCAAAGTCTTTGATGGCTTCTTTTTTTTCTATCTTCTTTCATCACCCACCACTGTATTCTTAAACTAGGACTTTGAAATCAGATGCAGACTCTTTTCTTTTTAAATCAATTTCTTTACAAATCACACAACATAATTATATACATATATTATAATACATTGTATTTATAATGCACTTTTCAAAAGTGCTACAACAGAGTAAAAAATTAATTAAAAGACAAAATACAATATATGATACAATATAAAACAACAACATAAATCAAATCAAAACCCTAATCAACAGCTTAAAGAGGTGGGTTTCTTAAAAGTGCTTAGAGCGCTTCGAACATTCGGGAAAAAGACGCTCAACACTCGCCACACTCCTGGTGTTTTAAAAAACGTGGCGCTTACATTGAGAACAACTGAAAAAATATGCTAGCTTCGCGGAAAAATGCTTTGGTTGACACGCAACCTAACTCAAAACATAACTTTTTGGGGGGTTTTTTGCGTCTAATTAACAACAAAATACTCCTGTAAACCTCTGTACACTGGAAAAGCTTGGATTATTATATGTCTGCTTAATATTTCTTTTGAGAGAGGTATTATTTTTCCAATGTTTATGCAAAATAGGATGGGTTTCATTCATACTGGACGCCAGAGGGCGCCCTCGTGCAGAAAATCCACATATGCGTCAAAGACCGGTAGTCCGGCAATTCCATCTGGTAAAAACATGAATACTCAGAGACAAGCCATATGAACTTTTCCATTGTTATTCAGTTGAAAAGCAGGGTGGTCGGTAGTCCCGCCCTTTCTCCACTCTGATTGATTAGCTGACTAGAAAGTGACAGTGATGAGCGCAGTGTTTTCCCTGAAGCTGAACATTCTTCAACTCTCGGCGGCAAAAAAAAAATGCTGTTTATCGTGAAAAAGACGCTCAACGTTCGCCACACTCCTGGTGTTTTAAAAAATGTGGCGCTCACATTGAGAACAATTAAAAAATATGCTAGCTGCGGGGAAAAATGCTTTGTTTGACACGCAGCCTAACTCAAAACAAAGTACTGTGCCCTGATCTAAACACATGGGCCAGTTGCATAAAAGGTTAAGACTAGTCTTAAAAGTTAGTCAGCTATTTTTCTTTGAGACTGGCCATCATTTTTAAAATTCAGGTACATAAAAATGAAGATTAGTCTAAGTTGAATCCAAAAAATAAAACTGATTACCCCTTGGCTAACTGCTAGCTGGTCAGACTAGTTCTTAAGACACTGTCTTAACATAGATGCTAAGTTTATGCAACTGGGCCCAGATTAGAAAGGTTATAAAAACGTGTTTAATGGCAAATGAGAATGTAGTTATGTCATAACAACATGTTCCAGGACCTTAGCCAAAAAAGAAAGATTTGAAATGGGCCTGTAATTTGTTAATCACATAGTTTCACATCCAGGCTTTCTAAGAACTGGTGTGATAGCTGCAACCTTAAAGTTACTCACACTACTCACTAAGGATGCAACAATACAGTTAGTCCACGGTTCTATACGTACCTCGGTTTTTAACCACGGTTTTCGGTTCGGTTCTGATAGCTTGCCATATCAGTGTGTTTTTTTTTGTTTTTGTTTTTTTTGCATCTAATTAACAACAAAATACTCCTGTAAACCTCTGTACACTGGAAAAAGCGTGGATTATTATATGTCTGCTTAATATTTCTTTTGAGAGAGGTATTATTTTTCCGATGTTAATGCAAAATAGGATGGGTTTCATTCATACTGGACGCCAGAGGGCGCCCTCGTGCAGAAAATCCACATATGCGTCAAAGACATAACACTGATGACGTTCCAGCCAGTCTAATATGGATAAAGGCATCGCTATTGCTGTAACTGAATAAAAACAGTTATAACCTTAACGTTTTGAATGATGAAATGTAAGGACAATAAACACTCGTCTGCAATAATATATGGTTTATCTGTGTTCTTCAAGCCATTTTGGGTATTTTCTTAATGATTAAGTATATTTGTAAGTCATTGCTAACCGACATACAGTATAGAATATATTGTCTGCCTCATTCTATGATAAGAAGCCAGTCAGATGACAAAGTCAGATGACAAAAGGAAGTTATCTGAACCATTCGACTGATACTGTGAAGTAAAAAAAAGTTAAAATGTTCTCTCTTGTTGGACAACAAGTTTAGAAAGGCTTATCATTGCATTTTATTAGAAGGGAAGATGCTCTGCAAGTTGCTCTTTCAAATATAAATGGTTTTCTCATCTCAGCATGTGAAATCACGCGCACACACACAGCAAAGTTCGAGAGAAATAAAACAAGGAAATTATTTAAATGTAAAACCGATCACAAGCGCGTATTGAACAGTGGATGACGTACCGAACGGTTCGATATTATATTGAGTATTGTGACATCCCTACTACTCACTAGGGATAGGTATTGAGAACCGTGTTTTAGAACCAGTTCCAAATTTCCATTTGATAAGACACGTGCCTTTCGGTTTCGCTTAACGATTCCTGTATTCACATTTTATTGTGATTTTAAAGTTTTAAATCAAACAATTTAAGCGCAGGTGGGGAAAGATATTGTGCACCGTTCGTGTGCAGCACACACATATAAAGCGCGAGCACAGTGAACAGCGAGAACAAAAAAATAATT
>JAHKKF010529044.1:0-16771 GCA_019740295.1 Labeo calbasu
GAGAGAGAGAGTGTGTATTTTTCCTAAAGGTAATCTTAAGGTTTTTTTTCCTCATTGTTTTAATTTTTACATTTTTACTTTTTATATTTAAAGAAGAAACTATGTATAAAATGTGGCATGCAGTTGCTTCAAACAGTGGTATAAAGCCATTCAAAACATCATTCAATGTAAATTGTGATAATCGCACATAATAATCGCAATTACAATTTCAAGGGAATAATCGACAATTATGATTTTTGTCATAATCGTGCAGCCCTAGTTTGTATATTAAAACCCTTCAGAAAAAATCCTTTAAATCCCTTTATGTGTTTTCTTGTAATCTAGGGCAAACATTATAGTGGGTCATGACCCAGAAGTGGGTTGCAGATTTGTTCTTATGACATTGTGTGGTAAAAACACTAATAAGCTTTAAAAAAAAAAATGCTGCTAACCACATAGTTATTATGATGGCTAAAATACAAAGTAAAGCTTTAAATGATTAGTTGCGATTAATCGATTCAAATAAGTTTATGTTCTCGTATTATATGTATATATAAATACACACACATAAATGTATATATTAATGAAAAACATGTTAGATTTGTATGTAATATATTTATACATAATATAAATTATATGCAAGTGTTTACGTACAAATACATACAATACTTTTATATGAACAATATATTTTTTAGAGTATATACATGTGTGTGTATTTATATATACATAAAATACACAGTACACACACATATAGTTTGCAAACATAAACTTTTATTTTGAATCGATTAATCGTGACTAATCGCTTTACAGCTCTAATACAAATACTTTTACTTTTATTTTTACTCATTTTGTTTGCATCAGATTTCTTGCGTCCAATCAAATTCTCCAGTATTTTTCATCAAATTATTAACGACAGCGCATATGCTTGGGGAGTAATCGCAAATTAACAGAAACTTTTTTCATATTATTGTGTAATACATGTGTATGCCCCTTTAAAAGTTTGCTAGCAGTCTGACTAAGGGTTTTTAAAATGTCATGTAAAAGCTTTAGTCTGACTGATGCAAATGAATATTTATTATTAATTACTGTAAATACGATAATGAATTAATTACACTTCAGTGATTTTACGAACATTTTGTTACTTTTGTTCTCACTTGATGTGCAGTGTAAAATCTGGCTCTGTAAAGCCAGTTGAGAAGCACAATTCAAAGCGATGCTGGTTAAAGGTCATATTTTTGCTAAGTCTGAGGAGTCCAGGTCTTTTTATTCAGCTGTGAGTGTGCGTGTGTGTGCGTTGTTTAAGGTATTTGGCGGGGATGGTGCAGCAGGGTGTGTGTGTGTGTGTCTCTTCGGCTGCTGTGAGGAGCTCAGAATGCCAGATGGTGCTTGTTAAACTCAAAAAGCTCTCCCACTCTCGACTGGAGCTCCGCGGTGTGGACCACATGCTGTCTGGAATGACCAACCTCAATTCAGACAGGCAGAATTCTCCAACACCCAAAGCTACCTGCTGCTTCGGTTTTCTCACAGGCCCTTTCAGCCTCTCTTTCAAGTGCAGCATGTCGTCAGAAACTCGCGGTGAATGAAGGTTGCCGCTTGAGCGCGAGAAGAAATTAGTTCAGCTCTGGGGGACAATGCAGTGCTGCTTCCACAAAGATGCCCGCTGCTGTCCAAACCCATAGAGGGACGACATGAATGAGAAAAACAAGGAGGCAGTGTGTTTCCACCGTGTAGTCAGGTTTGTGAAAGACCCTCGGCCTGTTTGCTCCCACTGACCTTAAAGAAGTTGGAGTTGTGTCATCGATTGCTGTCGAAACTCGTCGTGCATGTGCGAAACAACCAGTCCCTACATGTTTATTTGTGTCTGGTCCTGTCCTGTGAATGTGTTTTTACCCTTTAGTGTTGTCAGTAGGTGAACCGCAGAAATCGAAACTCCTGTCAAACTTTCAACACGTTTGTCATTCGCCCTGCAGCTGTACACGATCCAAACGAGCTTTTGCTTTATTCGGATTTTAATTAAACGAGGCACTAGGCCGAATCGCCCTTTATGCCGCTCCTAAACCCTCATTGATGCGTGTGAAAAGGAGGATTTGTGTCTGTACAAAAGGCTTACATAAACTCTTAACTCTACTTTTTTAGCTGCTAGCTGATGAGCATTGTTCAAATAAGCCCTTTTGGGCCTAAGCCAAGACCTCTGCTGTTTAAAAGGCTGAAGGGTTGGAGGTTAATTTACCTCATGGCCTTGTTTAAGATGCCCCCGTATAAGGTTCCATTACGCATAAGATTGGTGTCGTTTGTGGTCGAAGTGTCATATGGAAGACATTAAATGGGTTAAAATTAGGATAACTTATCCTTAACACAGCTCATTAGCCAAAATAGTTGGGTTCCTTGTAAAACAGTGAACGTGTGTGCCAGAAGCATACTTACTACGCAAGTGTGTAAATGCTTGGGCAGTGCATTGCATTGCATGTTAGCAGCCTATTGTACATAATGTTACAGGATGGTATTTATTTATTTATTTATTTTAGATAATTGGCATTGGCAACCATGTCTATGTGGCTGATTAACACGAGTGATAGCTTGTCTTGTGTCAGCTTCCAAAAATACCATTGAGGTTTGAATGGTGTTTATTCATGGATGGTAACAAAAAAAATAGTGTTCATATAATTTCTGTAATTTTATGTGCTAATATACTAATTTCTGTCTAATTTACTATAATTAACAATGGCGTATGTTAGGGCTGGGTGATATGACCAAAGAACCATTCAAAGCCTATAAAGCGGCGAAAATAACTCAGCATTCCCGCTCCCATCTCAGACAGCACATGCAAATAGTGAAAAGTGTTCTCTTTCGCTTCTGATTGCGTTTTTACTGCTTAAAATCACTTGTTTTTAAATCACAATGCTTAAAAATGCATGCAAATGAAACACTGAAAAAATGAATTGTTCAGCGAACTTAGTAAAATTAAAGTCAACTTTTCCATGCAATTAGTTTAGGTTCATACAACAAGACTAAAACAAGTTCAGTTAAACAAATAATGTTTAGTTGGCTCAACAAAACAATATTTGTTTAACTGAACTTGATTTAGTCTTGCTGTATGTATCTGAACTAATTGCGCGGAAAAGTATTTACTTTTCATGTAACCTCATGGCATGTAACCTCAAAACTTCTCCAAACTTCTCAAGAAATCTCCAAACCTCTTCTAAATCTCAAAAATAACTCCCCATTACAATATAAGAACTTAAAAGTACCATTTTTGTCAACATATTTCCCTCTTAATGCGACCCCATGCAAAGCATGCTGCAGTAGTTATGCCAACAAAAATGATTTGTGTAGTCCCAACACAAAACCAATCTGGTTTCAAGTCGAAAACGTACCTGTGAGAACTTTTTCACGAGACACAAAATACATACCAATAAGTACAAATCACTGCAGTTTCCAACAGAAATTAGCACTAAAGGCGGTAAAACAGCGAGCACTTGTAAACGTTTTTGTACAGTAATGATTATAGCTCCATATGTTTCACTTTCAGGTGTTCTAATGCTACCTGATTATAACTCTGTATTTTTAAATAAATTAAGGGTAGGTTTAAACACAAGATTCACTTAAGAGCTGTTTGCAAAATAGAGCTGTGTGATTCTGGATAAATTGGGTTGTTGTTGTTTTTTTAAATGGAAGTTGTGGTTTCTCTTACGATTCTGAAGAAAAAAAAAGCATTAGACAACTAAACAAAATCACATGTAGGCCTAATTTATAAGTAAATGATTCAGTGATTCACTCAAGATTTACCTGGTTCATTGCTGGATGAATCAGTGTTTTTGAATGAATGATCAAAGACAAATACATTATTAACAGCCCTCTTTCACCATCTACTAGCATAACGACGTAATCGATAGATCTTTAACATTATTTGGAATGTCAGATATAATACATATCAGAGTTTATATCCAGACTATGAACTTTTATCCCAGTACATCTGTGATTATTTGAATGTTTGTAACAGAAATAATCAATTGTGTGGTTGAAAAGATTACAAAACTCTTTCATTCATATACATGACAGGCTCTCTTTAGGTCAGCGGCAGACCCGCATGTAGGTGATAGGTGGAAATCGAGATTTTAATTTCACAAGAAGTATCCGATTCTGGAAGCGGAATCGATTTTCGATACCCAACCCGTCACGGAGCTTTAGAGTTATAGCGCCACGTACAAAACCAACGTCACATCAAACGTGGCTGATATAGTTTGTGCCGGAAACTAACAATAACCTTCACCTAGCCAACCCTAAACCTACCCCTTAAAATAATGCAAAATGTACAGTACATATGTATATCATCTACGTTTTACCATAAAATCTGTTGAGGGAAAAAAAAATTTTTTTAGCGCCACTCAGTGGACATTTCTGTTGGAAACTGCAGTGATGTGTACTTATTGGTACGTATTTCGCGTCTTGCGAAAATGTTCCCACAGGTACGTTTTCGCCATGAGATCAGGTTGGTTAAAACGCCCCCATGGCATTGCTGAACGTACTGATTTGCATTATGAATTGCTGACACGTTTAGCTAGAAGTGCTTGTGTTCCCTTGCTTGCGTACAGTATGTTTCAGGCCTAGAGTGTTTGAGGAAAAATGGGATCCAGAGGAGGAGGTGGGCGTCCCTCATGTTTAAATCTAACTGGCTCCGAGGCAAAATATCTCAATGATAATGCACGCCTGTCTCCTCCACTTCAGTCGCAGCTGAGAATGAGGGAAAATCTGTCTAAACAAGGTCGATTCCAGATGTTATTGATAAGATCGACAATGAATACATGAAATAATGTGTTCGCAGATTGTCATTAAAAGGACTTTATCTCTCATTGGGCCGGATGCCATAAACTCCATCACAGGCAGTCGTGTCTAGTGTAGCACATGCTGACTGGCTGTCTGCGTTTGCGGCTGTCTGACTCATTTTAACAGCTGATACACGTTATCCAGGTCAGTCAAAGCCAAAAGCAGAGTCTGAAGTCATGAATGCGTGTGGGGGAAAAAGTGTTTTCTCGCGCGTTGGCTTATCAAGGGCCTTTTTTTTCCAAATTAGGAGGGGTAGAAGCAGTCAAGCTGTGAGCTTTTAGCATGAAATTATGGGTCTTCCTTCTTGTTAAAGTTCTGGCAATGAAAATGACAAGATCTTGACATGTTCTGGCACACAAGCCTGCATTCCTCTGTGGAACTTGCCAACTAGAGGTCAAATCGCTTTGCAAAATACTTAGGAAGTAGTCATATCTGGGCTCTATCATACTGTTAATGATGGAAACGAGGGTTATTGTATTGAAGCCAGAACACTGACCCAATTCTAAACCACAGCCCTTTCTCACGGGCCGTTCCCTGTCTGTTTGCTCACTGTTGGAGGGCTGTGTTTGTTTGGTAAACACCTGGAAATTATATTAACCCAAATGGTAAAGGTCAGTTGCTGTATTCCCTTCAGAAAGCCCCCTCAGTGCACCCCCCGGAGTCTAACCTTTCAACTCGTGCCCACGCTGGCTGTGAGGGTGTGAGACCTGCCTTTTGTTTGTTTATTGTGCTTCTCCAATCTCTCATTGGGTCTGTTCCTTTTCCCCTCTTTCTCTGCATTTACATCCTCTCATGTAGTTTGCAGTACAGTTAGCATTCGGCTTTTCATTGTAAAGGTGACATTTTGGTTTTGTGAAACCACATCAAAATACAGTGAAAATACAGTAAAGTTGAGGATAAATCAACCAAGTGCTGTCTTTTAGTTATAATTAAAATAAATACAATTATTTATTTTTTTTTATGAAATTGTATTTTATTTTATTTTATTTTATACATTTTTATTTTATTTAAAAAAATTATTTTATTTTATAAAATTGTATTTTATTTTATACATTTTTATTTTATTTTATAAAATGTTATACATTTTTATTTTATTTTATAAAATTTTTTACAATTTTATTTAATTTTATTTCTAGATGATAGATATAATCTCTCTAGTTGTCTTTATGTTTGCCAAGCCAGGCCCTACCACAAAAGAATGAACTGCTTTTATTTTATCCATTTAATTTTATTTTATTTATAATAAAAATATAGATAAATAAAACTTTATTTCTTTTTAGCTTATATTTTAGTCATGACAATTTTATTACAATAAAAACAAAGTAGTATTTTGTATCTGTGTTTTAGTATCATTTTATTGCATTGTGTTTTATTATTTAATGGCTGGTTAAAAAAATTTGATTCTCATTTTTACGAAACAAAATTGATGTTTTCCCTTAATGAACGGAACATTGTAGGGCACTTCCTTTCCAATAAATCGCAATAAGCTTTGTGCTTTATTACTTTGGATATGAAACAAAGTGTCAGATTTCAAATTCTCCCCATTTTATTATAATACTCAAACAATAAATGTTGTTTTGCGCCTGTAGTTTGCTGTAGCACCTCAGTTCAATAGAATGGGAAATGCAAAACATGTGAACTGATCATCTATTTTGCTTTAAAACCAGTTACAGAATGAAATAAACATGAATGAACATCTGAAGGACGTCAGTATAACAGCTTGTAAACAATATCACATAACGTCACATTTACCTTGTTAGTCAGCTAGAAAACTCTAGGCTGGAGCATTTTGCTAAATATATGCACCGTATGACATATTCATTATAATTTTTTCCGTTCTTCAATATTAAATTTATGTTTGAATAAATCTGTCAAGTTTTTATTAAAAGCCACTATCTAAATGTTTGTATTTCAAAAAAAAAAAAGGGAGTTGAATTATAAACATGTAATTGTGAAGTTCTCACTTTATTATTCTAAAAACTTAATTGAACATAATTTAAGCGTTTTTATACCAATTGGTTAATTTTAACCTTCAATATAATAGTAATGTAGTCCCAGTTGAATCGCATGTATATTTTACAGCATTAGTTGATTTTTACTTGAGAAAATTTGCCATATATTGTTATTGATGTATATCCAGAATAATTGATATTGTATTGAATCGAATCGTAAACTTGTGAAAAAAGAGCATTTGCAAGTCAGAGACCTTCATCCATCTATCCATGATTGTCTTAAGGATTTTACACTGTGCTAGTGAACTCTGTGCTGAAATATCCATGTGAAACAGTACTGGAGGTTTCCTGCATGCCGTCGCTTGGAATAAATCCAGAAGTGTTCGTGGCATGTGAGGCATTAGGCCACATCGGCTCCTGGCTCTTGTTATAGTGCCTCTAGCACTGGAATGCATAAGCGCCAAAGAGACTCCGTCCTTACTCCTAACAAGGAAAGGGAAATGAGAACACAAGACCTCCCAGCAGCGTCTCACGAATGAGAAATGTAGGTGAGCTCAGGGCTGAAGCGAAAGAGCCTGGAAAGCTTTGACAGCATCTGACAGGGTGTGCCCATGTAGGGTGTTCACTGAGGCTGATGTCAAAACTTTCTGGTTCTACTAGGTGTCTGCTCACCCCAGTTACCCTGCTGAAACTGCAGGGCTCAATTTACTCGATCCTCCTGTCAAAGTCGTCCTTTTGTTTTTTCAATAAAACCCAGGAGCCAACAAGAGTGGACAGGAACAGGACAGGAAGCAATAATCCATTAGGTGTAACCTTGTAGCATTGATTTGTGCTTAGGAAAGTCTCAATTTGCTGCAGAAATGGAGTAAAGTTTTTCAGTGTTTTGATTACTGAAATATAACACACAGTGGGGACTGAAAGTGATTTAAAGTAGATTTTAGATTACACTACCAGTCAAAAGTTTTTGAACAGAAAGATGTTTTTTTTAAAGACGTCTCTTCTGCTCACCAAGTACATCAAAAACAGTTTTTGAAAACTTTTTACAGTTTAAAATAACTGTTTCTATTTGAATATGTTTTAAAATTTAATTTACTCCTGTGATATTTGCAGTTAATTTTTCTTTTTTTTTTTAAATTATTTTTATCAATATTTAAAATAGTACTTTTTTCAGGATTCTTTGAGTAGAACGATCAAAAAATCAGCATTTATCTGAAATAAAAAGCTTTTGTAACATTATTCACTATACCATTCTAAAGCTTGGAGTTAGTATTATTTTATTTATTTTTTGGAAATAAATTATAGAATTTTTTTTTATTTAGCAAGCATGCTTTAAATTGTTCAAAAGTGATGATAAAGACATTGATAATGTCCCAAAATATTTCTATTTCAGATTAATGCTGTTCTTCTAAGCTTTCTATTCATCAAAGAAACCTGAAAAAATTCTACTCAGCAGCTTTCAACATAATAATAATAATAATAATAACAATAAATGATTTTTGAGTAGCAAATCTGAATATTAGAATGATTTCTGAAGGACCTTGTGACTGGAGTAATGATGCTAAAAAATTCAGCTTTAAAATCACAGGAATAAATTACACTTTTGAAATATATTAAAATAGAAAGCAGTTATTTTAAATAGTAAAAATATTTCTACATTTGACTGATTTTGCTGTTCTTTGGAGCAAATAAACACAGGCTTGGTGAGCAGAAGAAACATTAAAAATCTTACTGTTCAAAAACTTTTGACTGGTGGTGTATTTTTCATAAATTAGAAATGTCACCAAAGCCAAGATTGTGAGATATAGGTTGTAATTATATTTGAGATCCAACAAAATTCTTTTGCAACTTCTCGTCCATGTTACAGATTTTATTATTTGGTTTGTGACCTAGAAATAGTGCAGAATCCTAAATATTTTGTTGTGTTTCTTCAACTAAAACCCTTAAACTTTGGAGGTTTAAATTAGATTTTGAATTTCAGATTCCCAGTATGCACTTTTGGAACTTTTTGCATGTGGGTTGGATAGACGGGGACACTCTGAGTGTGGCATTGACCTCCTTTCCTGCATTGTTTTGATCTTTTTCACACCACATTTCAAAGCCCACGTCTCAAAAAAGACTGCTGTGCCTGTCAATCATCCAGTAAAGAGTGAAGTAGTTTCAATTTAAGTAACATTCAATGAACCAAATTTGTGTTCTGAGAAAACAATCATAATGTTGTGGATTTATTACCTAACATCATACAAGAGTGTCCATGTAAGCTGCTTATTCTGATTGTGGAGAAAACCTCAGCTTGAGTCATGGAGATATTTCTAACAAAAGGAAAAACCCTTAGTTCAAATATTCCCTTATATCTTCCACCCTATCAAACCCTGGTCAGACAGGGACTCCTTTTAACTTCTGTGGCTGTTGGAAATGATAGACAGGCCAGTGTGGTCACAGTCCCCGCTATAGATCCAGCTGTCTAAATAGATTGGGTCAGTGTGTCTTTGCAGTGGGCGATGATAGCGATGATGAGCTCTGTTGTTTGGGCGGCACGGCGCATGTGAGCAAGCGTTTGAAAGCAGGGGACCGGCTCATAATGGTAATCAATGACCTGTACAGGAACTGCAGCTGGACGGAGGGCGTTGGAGGGGACAGGATTGGCCATTTGCCTGGCTCTGAAGCCCAGCGGGAGATGGTGGGAGGGAGCCTTTCAGATGTGCAATTTGTTGTTCTCTCAAGCCTTTGCTAGTGCTTGATGCACTATTTCTCTTATGTTTCTTGTTTTGGATAAGGCTGATTTATTGGGAGACTAATGTGCTAACACCTCAAAAGACAGTGTTCACATGATTATAACATGTATTTCCATTTATTTCAAAGTAAACCGGTCCCAAAACAGATATTCTTATCTTAGGGATCACAGTAATGTTGTATATCTTGGAGGACAAACGGACCTCCTTCTGACATATGAATTTTTAAAACCACAGAGGATTCACAGTACGATGTGAATAATTCATGTGAGTTACATTTGATGTTCTTTCAATGATTAAGACGTGAGTTTAGACTGAATGTAGCTATGAGGTATGGATATTAGATTATGGTTTTCAGACTTTCATGTGAAGCTCTGGAATAATAATAGTAAAAAAATTATACCACGAATATTGCCATTGTAAATTTTTAAAGTTGTATTTTACTTTATATATAATAATTTCTCGCAATACAGTAATTATAATGGCAGTTTTTGCATTATTGTAATAAGAATTGGCGATGTGCTAGGGCTGTCAAACAATTAATCGCGATCAATCGCATACAAAATAAAAGTTTGAGTTTGCCTAATATGTGTGTGTGTACTGTATGTAATTATTATGTATTTATAAATACACACAAATTAATGTAAACTTAAGGGAAATATGTACAAAAAATGTTATGTGTATGTAATATAAATTATATAAAAATTATAATAAATACATACACTTGTAAATATTTCTTAAGTATATACATGAATGTGTTTGTATTTCTATATACATAATTACACACAGCACACACACATATATTAGGCAAACTCAAACTTTTATATTGTATGCGATTAATCAAGATTAATCGTTTGACAGCCCTACAATGTGCATAAATCTAATGTAAAAATAAATAAATAAAGATGTTTTCCTAAAAGTTACTAAAAACATTTTTGTGTTTAAAATATGTGCAAAATATAATTTATAATTTATTACTTTGCTTCTGGTGTGAAGAATTCTAGACATTCTGCCATTTTGGCAGTTTTCGTAAGGCTCACCCTATCACTTGCTAGGATATCAAAGCCTTGTGTTGTTTTGTAAAACTGAGACTCCCTACATGTTGCTTTTTCCTCTTTAAAATTTAACAGCATTTTTTAATAATGAAACAGCTTGTCATTTGCGCACGTATTATTTATCTTTTTTCTGATGCCCGATACTAAGTTTAGCCTGACAGGCCTCTCTGTTCATGCCATGTTCAGTTTAAGCCAAGGTTCAGTGCTGCTGGGAATGTTTTTGATCATCCAACTTTTGCATTTTAAATTTTTGATTACGCCGACTTTTTAAAAGCAGTAATACCTCTGTATCTCCCCTGAGGATGAACATGCGTCACTTTATCGAAATGTCAGTGTCTTTTGATAAATATTTAACAGATCTCCCCCTTCGCTTTATCTGGACATTAGCTGAAATGGAATGTTGTTATAGCAGGAGTTATGATGTTATGATTAAAGATTACGAAAACAATTGTTTTCATGGAATAATATGCCACCATGAATTGTGTACAGTAAGACAAATGCAATGTAAGTTTGGTTTTTTATGTTGACATTAAATCACAGCTCTGAATCCAGTGAATTTCCAGGGTATTACAACTTGAAAAATGCAAAACTTAAATGTAGGAGACAGCTGGTGTTGACGCTGACACAAAGATGTGTTTTTTTTTGGAGGCAGGGTTAAAGGTATTGGGGTCAGTGTGTATGTAGCAGACAGACAGGACTGTGCGTCCAAAACACATTATTAATAAACGCCAGTTTAATCAGCTTTTCTTTCAAAGGATTATTTTTAGGTTGTTGAATTTTCACAGCGCGTACCCGTGGCAGCATCTGTCAGTACTGTAATTTTATACTCTCTTCCGTTCTCACTAGTACTTTATTTTTGGACGATATGATATTGGAAAGCTCTTTCACTGAAAGCAGTCTCTGAGTTCATGGCACTAAACCAGTGTTTTTTTTAGTTTAGCTTTGTTTTTTGCTTTTTTTGGTGCAGGACCTAGATTTTACATTGGATATCAAGTGGTGTTGCAAAATAATACCAAAATCAATACACACGTTCTTAAATCATATACACTACCAGTCAAAAGTATTTGAACAGTAAGATTTGTAGTGTGTTTTTTTTTTTTTAAGAAGTCCCTTCTGCTCACCAAGCCTGCATTTATTTGATCCAAAGTATAGCAAAAACAGCAAAAATCTTTACTTTTGATCAATTTAAAGCATCCATACTAAATAAAAGTATTAATTTCTTTCCAAAAAATAAAAATAAATAAAATTCTACTGTCTCCAGGTTTTTTTAATGGTATAGTGTTAGTATGATGTTATGTTTTTTTTTTTATTTCAGATAAATGCTGATCTTTGGATCTTTCTATTCATCAAAGAATCCTGAAAAAATGTACTCAGCTGTTTTAAATACTGATGATGATAATAATAATAATAAATGTTTCTTGAACAGCCAATCAGCATATTAGAATGATTTCTGAAGGATCATGTGACACTGAAGACTGGAGTAATGATGCTGAAAATTTAGCTTTGATCATGGAAATAAGTAAAAATAGTAAAAATATTTCCCAATATTACTGCTTTTGCTGTATTTTAGATCAAATAAATGCAGGCTTGGTGAACAGAATTCTTTAAAAAACATTAAAAATCTTACCGTTCAAAAACTTTTGACTGGTAGTGTATCAAAATGTATTGAAATTACTGTGAACTGTATAAGCCAAGTGTTACTGGTATAAATTGAAGTAATGTTTTATTTAATTTGAGTTGATTTGATGTACAAAGATTCATATGCCTGTTTATTTTGCAGTCCTAACAATGTATGATTTTATTAATTACATTGTTAGGGTTAGGGTTTTCCATTTGAGAGCCACTGAACTCAGCGGAAGAACTGAGTAGAGAGGTTAACATATTGGTAAATCATAATTTGTCATTTTCATTCAGAATTGTTAGGCAATTCATTCTGATTAAATACTCCAGCTCGAATCTTGTTTGCTATTTGTGGAAAAAGGACATAGAAAGATTACCATCTGTGAAGTACTTTCAGATGCAAATTATGTAAATGAAACAAAAATTGCATTATTTTTTGTTCAAAGTTTTGTTAACACCTCTTGAAATAGCCACGTTGAATATCATTACAGCTCAACGCTGAAGAGAAAGTGCTCTGGATCTGTTCTGCTATTTATTAGAAGTAGCAGAGTGCCTAGATCACTAATGCTTTTTAATTTAGATTTCTATCTCTAATTAGTCTGTGCAGGAAGGTCAAAAAAGTGGTACATTTGCTATATAGATGATTCAGAAATGGCATGCATTCAGGTGAAAAAGAAATGTGCTTTCTGAATAGACATTCAAACCTTTATTGAATTAATTGGCCTTTTTGCTGATGCTTTGTTCAGTTGAGGATTTTGAGTGCTTTGCATTCTTTCAAGGTCACATTGGTATCTCTCCCTCCCAAATGGATTCTCTAATGATCTCTCTCTTTCTCGTTTCCTTCCAGAGCATCAGAGAGATCCCACCTGGCTTTGTTAAGCCTACATGCCTGTGAAATGACCGCATCTTGTGCTTGCCCTCCTGTGGAGTGAGCAGTTGTCCTTGACAGTGAAACAGAGATAAAGAGACCCATTCTCCTCCTATGGATTACAGACCTGTAGGTCTGAACGCCCTGACTTGGGTCAGTCATCATTCACAGCCTTCTCCCAGTGCCGTCAAGCTCCTTTGCTATTCCGTAAAATGCTGGAGTTGGAATTTCTGCTCTTGGCAAATTAAAGCCAGGTATGAATCTCCCTAACTTTAGGACCAGAGATACAGCAGACGAGGCCGCAGAAGCTTGAGAGATGCAGACTGATGATCTATTTGCCAAAAAGCTTCAAGCCTTGAATGGGAATATGGGACCTCCCGGTGCAAACACACAGGGAACACCAGCAGTGCCCAAGATGGGCGTACGTGCAAGAGTGTCCGAATGGCCACAGAAGAAGGATGGCCACGGTCCACCGCCCAGATACGAAAGCCTAATGACGACCTTCCAGAATGGACAGCCCAATCAGTTGCCAGAAGATGTGGTCAAACAAAGCCCAGGTTCTCCTCCCAACCCTAGCTTTCTAGAGGCAAAATATGGACTTGGTGAACTTCTCAACCAGTCTCCTGGTAAAGTTCACCATGCTCTCCAGAAGAGGAGCAACAGTGACGTCACCATCAGCGATATAGGGGCGGAGGACATGGATCAAACGGCAATCAACCCCAATACAGGTGCCACTTTGCACCGAGAGTACGGAAGCACATCCTCCATCAATCGCCAGGGTATGCCAGACGAAGGGTTCTTTGGCAATTTGAAGGTTTTCCAGCCAGAACTCTCGGAGCAACCGAGCGCACCGCCTCCGCACGGCTTTCCAGAATTTCGGCGGTATGAGGCCGCCATTTCTCCAAGTCTCCAAACTGCTGCGCAGATTGCACGGGGGGACATTGTGTGCATTCCGAACTACTCAGACTATGTGGACAGTTCGCTCTTCTACAGTCGGGAAAGGGAGAAGTCCTTCCTACAGCGACAGAAATCGGAAAAGGGCGAGACGTCCATTTTCCGCAGGCTGAAAACTATGAAGAGCGAGCAGCGGCAACTAAGCGAGCACGACGATTGTAGTAGACATGGTCGTCCGTTGAGTTTTCAGAGATGCTTCGCCCACTATGATGTACAGAGCGTGCTTTTCAATATTAGTGAGGCCGTTACCAATCGTGCCAACTTGGCACGTCGGAAGAATATTACCACAGGGGCTTCTGCAGCATCCCAACACCAAATTGGTGGGGGATTGGACAGTCCTGACCCCTTGTCTATTTGTGAGCCCCCTTTGGAGAGCTGTGAGGAACTAGCGCAAAAAGCTAACATGGATCCTGACGAAGGGGATGGGAAGAGCAATGGTTTGGTGCTTGGTTGCCCGTACTTTCGTAACGAAATTGGTGGCGAAGGTGAAAGGAAACTGAGTGCCACCAAACCAAACAGTGGACCCCACAACAATGTAGGGGACATTTATACTATAGAGTCTACTTTAAGCTCTCACTGCACCAATGCGGGGGTTTCCGTTTTGGAAATGGCCCGTGAGAATTACGCCTCCCGTGAAAACTACGCCGTTCCACGGGATTGCATCAAACGCTACATCATTGAGCACATTGACATGGGTGCTTACTACTATCACAAGTTCTTCTTCAATAAAGGTATGTTTTAAAATCTAAATCGGGGTGCCCAAACTCGGTCCTGGAGGGCCGGTGTCCTGCGGAGTTTAGTTCCAACTTGCCTCAACACACCTGCCAGAAAGTTTCTAGTATGCCTAGTAAGAGCTTGATTAGCTGGTTCAGGTGTGTCTAATTGGGATTGGAGCTAAACTCTGCAGGACACCAGCCCTCCAGGACCGAGTTTGGGCACCCCTGTTTTAGATGTTAATTTGACTGGTCTACACCAGGGGTGTCCAATTCTGCCACAGTTCTATAGAGCAGTGGTTCCCAACCTCTAGGAACGTGGTTGGGAACCGCTGCTATAGAGTTTAACTCCAGTCCTAATTAAACTTGCTTGATCAAGCTAATCAAGGTCTTACTAGGCATACTAGAAGCTTCCAGCTCAGTAGCTGGAGCTAAACTCTGGACGGTGGCCGTCAAGGACCGGGTTTGGACACCCCTGGCCTACATGAAAGTGTACTATAGAGATGGATGACCTCAACTGTTACCAAGAAAATTGAGTGTATGCCTTTCTGTATAATGTTAATCCCTTACTATTCTCTTTTCTTTAAAGAGCACCAGAACTACTTCGGTGTTGATGAGAACTTGGGTCCAGTGTCAGTTAGCATTCGGAGAGAAAAACTGGAGGAGGGGAAGGAGGGACCACAGTATAATTATAGGGTCGTCTTCAGGACCAGTGAGGTAGGACTGCAACACTGTTTGACGCACACTATTTAACAAACTTCTTTAGATGCACTGGTCAAGTTTAGAGGTCTAACTTTTAATTGTATATACTCATTGCCTCTGTATGTATGTATATATATATGGTTTACTGCATGTTTTGTCTCAGGCAATGAGTGGACTTCTCATTAATTTATAATTGATTTCCATCTTCCCATTAAGTGCATTACCCAGAGCTTTTATATCATTCCCTCTGAATACAGATCAGAGCTGCCTCAATAATAGCATTGATTGTTTTGAAAATCAGCTCAAGATGGATGATGTCTGTGGTGTACTATTGATTTTTCCATGTATGGTGATATAAATTACCTTACTGTACTACATGATTCTCACCGCTGACGCTATAAAAGTCCCAACCAGTGCGGTTTTCAAAATGGCATGAGATCTTTCATATGCAGCCTGCCAGGGGTTTTCCTAAGGGTGACTGGATAGTTTGCTGAACTGGCGGTTGAGCGTACAATGGCCCTCTTGCTAAAAGCCAAAGCGTTACTTCAGCATTCGCCACAGTTAGTTGAACTCAATTATTCATCGAAAAGGTTGGCAGGGCATGTTGCTGGATTTACCACCATTGCACGGACACTTCAAGAGAGTGCTTTTGCCATTTGTGAGACATCTAGAATGGTTTATCCATCTGTTCAGGATTCCAGCATGCAGTGTATTCATTCAATAGATACATTTGCTCAGTTCAGCCAGCACTGAACTCTTTCCTTCTTTTTTTGCTAATATAAACTCTCTCTTCACTTTATTCATCTTCAGCTCACCACCTTGAGAGGCTCAATTCTGGAGGATGCCGTCCCCTCCACGGCTAAGCATGGAACTTCCCGTGGGCTTCCTCTTAAAGAGGTGCTGGAGTACGTAGTTCCTGAGGTCAACATTCAGTGTCTCAGACTGGCAACCACCTCACCTAAAGTCCCAGAACAACTGCTGAAGCTGGACCAGCAGGGGGTAAGTACTTTACTCATAGAAAGGGTGTAGATAAATTACTTGATTTAACTTTTTTTTAAATACTTTAAATTCTAAAAGCCATACATTATGGCTATAAATAGTTCTTATATATCTATATCTATATCTATATCTATATCTATATCTATATCTATATCTATATCTATATATACACTACCGTTCAAAAGTTAGGGGTCAGTAAGACTTGTAATAGTCTTTAAAGAAGTCTCTTATGCTCATCAAGGCTGCATTTATTTGATTAAAAATATTTTTTTCTGTTTAAGAAAAAAAAACAGTAATATTGCAAAATGTTTTTACAATATAAAATAATGTTTTTTATTTTAACATACTTTAAAATAGAATTTATTCCTGTGATGAA
>JAHKKF010529044.1:16964-29158 GCA_019740295.1 Labeo calbasu
TTTTTTTTTTTTTTCAGGATTCTTTCATGAATAACAAGTTTAAAAAGTACAGTATTTATTCAAAATATAAATATTTTATAACAATGTAAATTATTTATTATTACCTTTTAATAAACTTTTAATTATTAACTTAATATATCCTTGGTGAATAAAAGTATTAATTTCTTAAAAAAAAAAAAAAAAAAAGAAAAAAGAAACAATAAAAATGTACTGACCCCAAACTTTTGAACGGTAGTTAGTAGTACGGTAGAAGTTAGTATTCTGCAGTGTGGCATGTTGTAATTAATCTAAATGTATTAATATGTTTTAAGCATTATTTTTTCTTAATTTTTTAATCGTATTATTTGCAAGTGTAATATATTTGTTTGTTACGCAATATGACCATTTAAAATGAATTTTTGAAGTTATCAGTTCATGAATTCAAATGTGGAATGTAAGATATACTGTTTCTCTTACAGATATGTACATTTATTTAAAAAATTAAACGTTAAATATAAATATATATTTTTTTACGTTAACTACCCAAACTACGTTTTTTTAGGTGCTTAAAGGGATAGTTCACCCAACAATGAAAAGTCTGTAATTAAATTACTCACCCTTATGTTGTTCCAAACCCCTAAGAAATTCGTTCATCTTCAGAACACATATTAAGATCCAAGAGCTTTCTGACCCTGCATAAACCGCAACGCAACTAACATGTTCAAGGCCCAGAAAAGTAGTAAAGGCATCATTTTTCTTTTTGTACGCAAAAAGAATATTGTATATTATATATTATTGTATATTATAGTATTTTTTGATCAAAAATATCTTAATTTTTGTTCTGAAGATGAAGGAAGGTCTTGCGGGTTTGGAACAACATGAGGATGAGTAATTAATGACAGAATTTTCATTTTTGGGTGAACTAACCCTTTAAATGCGTAAAATATACAACAATAAGCATTTCCCACAATACAGACAGGCTGTAAAATGATCGTACCACCGTTTGGACAGTAAGAGACAGTTTGGCTAACACAAACTGACAGGTGGGAAGGAACCTTCATTCTCTGGGATGATTCATAGCATGCAGTGTACAATGTTGTGAACCGAACATGTCCGCAAGGCTTGTAATTACTGAAACATAATCAAGTGGGGGTTTAAGAAACCATCAATTATATCCTTCATACGTCCCATTCGCTTAGTTTTAATGCGTAGTGATAAAACAAGAAACAGATGTTTTAAACTTCTGCTGATGATGTGATGTCCTTAAAAACTGTTGTTCATTTGATAACTTAAGCAAGATTGAGCTTGTAAAGTGGTTCCTTTGGGCAAGGCGCCTATCAGTCCGCTGATGGCCTGACAACATTTCCGTTTGAGGGTTCGGGTTGCAGGTGTGTTAGGATGAGACAGTGTTTTACTAAAGAAGCCTTTTATAAAAACAAAGGTCCAATTACTTATTGACAGACCCAGACTTGCACATCTCAGGGCTAGAGTGGAACAGAGATGAGCAGTTTTGTCAGTAAATTGACCGAATGGAATCTGAGAAGCAGTTAAAGTCTTGATCGATATTGCAGCCACACGACGGCTGGAGGGGAAAATCTGAAGAGCAACCCTCTAGAACAATGAATGCATTGAGAGAGGCTAGTTGTAAAATTAAGGTTGGTAATTATTTCAAGTGGTATTTTGTCATCTCAAATCAATCAAGTTCAGTGAATACCCTACTGAGGACCTCACTGAAAAATGATAATTCAGCTATTGTCTGCATTTCCAGCGTTCAGACAAAAGATTACTAGTTTTCAAGGCAAATTTTTTGACAAAACCCACTGAAAACATCACCATGGCAACCACCTAGCCACACATAACGACCACTTGACCCGTCTGAGATGCTGCCAACTGTGACCAGCAACACTTAGGGTGAAAATGAAAGAAAATCAAGAAAATGCTTTCTTGAGTCCCCGTCTTTGTCAGTTTGTTCATCTCGCCTCCATACCCTCTCCTAGTTCTACCCTCTCTGATAATGGTGAGGGTTTTTTTTTTCACCTCTAGAGACTGTTGGTGGCATTTTATGGCACAAAAGCCCAAGCAATTGTAAGAATAGCACTAAAATTGCTTTTACCATTTTTGAAAAATTGGTACGGGTTGGGAATTACGGGCGATTTTGGACAATTACCATAGACCTCTTAAAATTCCTGTGTCATTGCAAACCAGCATTCTTCAGTTTGTCATCCAATCAGCAATTCCTATTATTATGGACGTTAAGTATCATATTTGACATACTGTTCAGTATCTTTTAATAATTGTCTAAATAAATGTCTGGCTCTACTGTATTTTTTTTGGCCTGTCTGACGTTCTACGTCTGGTTCCAAAGTGTCTTTCTTTAGTTTCTGGCTGGTATGTGTGTCTCATACATAATGCAAAAGTGGCATCTGAGGCCAGTCTGCATGCCATTATGTGTCAGGCTTTTGCGTAGATTGATAGCACTTAACATGACTAAATCACCTCTTATGGTAGTCGATGTATATCACCGTTCCATAATATGCTTTAAGAGTGCTTTTGAAGGTTTCCTGTACATGCATGTGCATTAAAGATTGCATAAATCTATCTCTTTTTCCTTTCTAGTCTTAAAGATTTGAGAGTTACGTAATAAATCCTGCCATGTAATATGTACGGGACAGTATTGATATTTTTTATACTGTTAATTGAAATAAAGTCCGAAAATATAATATATATTATATAAATATTAGATGGACAAAAGTGAACTTTAAAATTTAACTAACAGAAAAAAATTAAGGTGAGGTGCAAAAATTAATACAACTAAAACAGAAATTAAAAATAAATTAAAGCTATATAAATGTATTTTTCTGATATATTGTTAGTCTTCAATGCAACATGTTTGACAATTGTTACAGCTGTCAGAAATTAGTAGGAATTGTAGAGGCCCTTGCTTTGAATGACTTCAAAGTCCCAAAGTCACATCTGCAGGTTCATGACATCACTAGTTTCTCAGACTGCGCTGGTATGATCTTGGTCAACTCTTCTTCCACGCTCTTCCATAGTTTGGTAACTGTAGTAGCCCAACTTCAGCATTCCTGAACCGACAAGCAATTCCAGCTGCAGTGTTGAACCGATTCCCCATTGAGAGTCTTTGCATTATTCTGTCTTCTGGAGCATTTGCATTAAATATGCTTAAACTGCCCGTCTTCCCTTCTTCTGTAGCTTCTGAAGGGCAGTACTAAATGAAAAAAAAATGTTATATTTAGGCAAAATAAGAAAAATTTACCCATCTTCATTCTGTTCAAAAGTTTTCACCCCCCGGCTCTTAATGCATCAGTGAGCGTTTGAACCTTGTAATAGTTGTATGTGAGTCCCTCAGTTGTCCTCAGTGCAAAAAGATGGATCTCAAAATCATACAGTCATTGTTGGAAAGGGTTCAAATACACAAAAATGCTGGGAAAAAAAAAACAAAGAATTTGTGGGACCTTAAGGAGTTTTTTTGAAGAACAGCAGGCAGATTAACTGTTCAGGACAAACAAGGGACTCATGAACAACTATCATTAAACAAAAACAAAAAACCCACAGCTGTGGATCATTCGGTAGCAACACAGCATTAAGAATTAAGTGTATGTAAACTTTTGAACAGGGTCATTTTTTTAAAAATTCAACTATTATTTTCTTTTGTAGACTATATGTAAACAACTTTTATGTGAAATATGTTATTCAGATCAGTACTAAATAAAAAAATAACATGCATTTTGTATGATCCCCCTTATATTTTGGTAATTAGCGCTTTGCAGTACTTTGTGAAGGATGTAATAACTGGTTTAAACTGAAGGGTGATGCACAAAAAACAGTTTAAATATCATTACAATCATTGTAACTGTTTGTGTTTTTATTCTTTGTAAATTGTAGCTGAGTTACCAGCACAAAGTGGGCATCCTGTACTGCCAGGCCGGCCAGAGCACAGAGGAGGAAATGTACAATAATGAGAGTGGTAGTCCTGCACTGGAAGAGTTTCTGGATCTACTGGGTCAGAAAGTCCGACTGAAAGGGTTCAACAAGTACAGGGCGCAGCTGGACAACAAAAGTAAGTGCTGCTCTCACGACGACGTCCTCAAAATGTTTGAACGCTTGATCCACTTCCACTGCTGTGAATCTTTGACAAGCCAGAAAGCTGCTTGGCAGCTTCAGGTTCATTTCTGAAATGGGTTTTGTTAATACCATATTTGTTCTCGGTCAGTGCATATCGGGCAGTTTCTCATAATCTCTTAGTCTGTGCAGATGAGCCATTTGCAAATTAATAGTGAGCTGCAAAAGACTAATTTCATATTTTATCATCAGTGTATGTGTCTTTTTAATTTTCTGCCTTTATACTGATGTGTGTGATATAATCGCATCTTTTCTGCAGCCGACTCCACTGGCACTCACTCTCTCTACACCACCTATAAAGACTTTGAATTGATGTTTCACGTCTCTACAATGCTGCCCTACACACCCAACAACAGACAACAAGTGAGTCATACACATTTTATAGTTATTTCCTTCTTTCTAACCCCAAGCGTTTGAATGGTAGCTGATTTAATGTTAAATAGTTAACATATGTGGTTGGGTGCAATTAGAATTACTTTATTTTTTATAGTCCAAGATAGATTGGTCTTCCTGCTGATTTATGCACACTTGAGCAAGCACCTGCGCGAATGAGATTGAGGTCTGATCACTTACTCATGCCCGTCTACTCAAAACTCTTTCAGCCCTCGTCAGCTCCCTGTTCAAGTGGCTGGTCTTGATCTGTGCATCTTTACAGACCTCACAGAGCCTAGACCAATTGTCCTGCATCCTGCTAATTGTAAACACTTCAGCGGGCAGGCCACGTTGTCATAGCAACCGTCTGAATGCCCCATCTTTTCACAAAAAAAAGCTCCCTTTTCAGTTGCCCAGACAAGGCACAGATTTCATGTCTTAAGTGACGAGCAGGACATATCAGAGATAATTAATTAGAAATGAGTCATGATGCATTTAAAATGTGAAAGGCTGTTCTTATTTATTTGGTGGAACAAATTTAAAAAGATTTATTTCCTCCATCCGCTGTACTTTTCAATGTGCGGAACAATCCTAATAGAGTCTGCCGCAGATTAATTTACCACTGTAACAGCTTTCCATCAGTGACTTCCTGAAATCCCCATGGCTAGACTGAGCTCAGTCGGATAATAAAATTGAGATTTGTGCTTTTAAAAGAAAGCTGTTTTTACAGAATGAGTAGAAAGAGAAATATAGGAGCCCTTGCGTGGCTCTTTATTTGGCAGTTTTGTCGGATTTGTTGTTTTCTGTCCATTGGATCATGGTCTGATAGGGATGATCTTAGAAAATAAGCTGGTGAAGATCTCCACAGCTTTGAGCTTTAAATTCAGTGCACCTCTGATCCTCTTTCTTTCCTTTGCTGACAGAGAGATGAGTCCAAGGGATATACAGTAGACACAGCTAAAATATTTACACGTTACTTAAGCTTTCGTATAAACAGTTATTTACCCAGTATGCAGTAGTTACAGTTATATGTGAATATTTCTGCTTTTTATTTTATTTTACCTGTGATGCATATATTTCCACTTTTGGACTGTGTGTTTGAAGTTTATTTTTGCTTTCAGTTTCTAAATGGATGGCATTAATTATAACTAGTTTCTTGTTAAAATTTGCACTATGGTGACTTTCTTCATGTTATCTGTTCCTTTATCCAGCTACTGAGGAAAAGGCACATTGGAAATGACATCGTGACCATCATTTTCCAGGAACCCGGAGCTTTTCCATTTACACCCCAAAACATACGCTCTCACTTTCAACATGTCTTCATCATCGTCAAAGTCCACAATCCTTGCACAGAGCATGTGTGTTACAGGTAAGATATAAAATGTCAGTTCCTAATCATTGTTAGCCTACCCTGAAAGAAAAAGATGCTGAACTAAGTACTGTTTTTTGCAAAGTCATACCCATCCTGAATAAACCCAATTTTGTAAATTAAAGATTTTGTCTTTTTGGGGCGGGGGGCAGAGACAGACAAAGATGCTTTCCAAACAGCTTGGTGACAGTCAGATTTGACCTCTCAGAACGATAGGGAGGATTAAAGGATAAGATCGAAGGGAATTCAATTTCCAGTCTTATTTACTCAGTGTGTACCTCTCAAGCTTGTTCAGCGTAACATTGCAGAGAGCTGAGGGAGGCTGGAATCTGGCTCAAAGCAAAATTGCCCGTCTCATCTTCTGAGCAGATCTGTGAGAGATTGCTGCGGAAAGATTTCTGAATTGATGTCAATGTTGAAGTCAAACGGAAAACCTTTCTATGTATTTTTACTAAATCCAAGCTTAATATATGGAGACAGATGAAAGCCATTCATAGACTGATTGGATTAATGTCCAGATGAATGTATATGTAAAATAAACATTTATTTTATTCTATATTTCCACAATGTTATGTTTTTTACAATATTTACAACTGTTTTATTTAAATATGCTTTTAAAAAATTAATTTATTCCTGCAATGACAGGATTTCTGTGGGTCCTTAAAAAGTCTTAGAAAGTCTTAAATTTAGTATAACATTTAAGGCCATAAAAAGTCTTAATTATGATTTCGGGAAGTCTTACATTTGAAGATAGATAGACACGAATTGCAATATGGCCTAATATGATGATTAAACTTTGAAAGGCTATTGTTTTGTTTAATAAATATGAGTGCTGCATGTCTGGAAGTCAGGATGTGTACTGCAGTTGCCAGGAAAACACCATACTTTTTCCGTCCCAAAAGCGCCACCTGCTGGCAGAAAATGAATTGGCATTTTCAATAAGCCCTTATTTACTCAGTGTGTACCTCTTAAGCTTTGTGAGAATGACATTACAGAGAGCTGAGGGAGGCTAGAACCTGGCTCAAAGCAAAATTGCTCATCTCATCTTCTGAGCAGATCTGTGAGAGACTGTTGCGGAAAGATTTTGGAATTGATGTCGACGCTGAAGTCAAATAGAAAAACCTTTCTATGTATTTTTATGATCCCATAACCCCGCTTAAAATATGGAGATGGATGTGAGCCATTCATAGACTGATTGGATTAATGTCCAGATAAAAGTATATGTAAAATAAACATTTATTTTATTTTATATACTGTATTGTATTTTATATATCTACAATATTGTGTTTTTATACATTTTTCAACTGTTTTCCATTGAAACATATTTTTAAAAATGTCATTTATTCCTATGATGGCAGGATTTCCACGGGTCCTTAAAGTCTTAGAATGTCTTACATTTAGTTACATTTAGTATCAAATTTAAGGCCATAAAAAGTCTTAAATGCTACAAGAAAGTCATAAATATGATTTTAGGAGGTCATAAATTTGGGGACAGAAAGACAAGAATTGCAAAATGGCTTAATGTGACGATAAAATTTTTAAAGGCTATGGTTTTATTGAATAAATATGAGCACTTTGCATTTCAAAGTCAGGTTGTGTACTGCAGTTACCAGGAAAACGCCATACTTTTGCTGTTCCAAAAGCGCCACCTGCTGGCAGAAAATGAATTAGCATTTTCAATAAACCCTTCTGCTGTTTTTGTTCAGACCCATAAGAAAATCGACCCATGTTTTTACGCTGCAAACACGCAGAGTTGTATAAGTGAACTGGTGGATTGACAAAAAGATAATGCGTTATAAAAATAAAAAACCATTAAGACAGTAAAATGTATATATGTTTTTTAATTAATGTAATCAATTGATAATAATTGTTTAATATATTTGATACTTTGACTCATTTGTTTTCTCAAAAATGGTTTAAATGCTTAAATGTGAAGTTTATCATTTTACAAAACTTTTGTTTCTGTGAAAACCTGTATCTGAACTGTAAATCATGCTTTTTTACAGTTATTTTACAGTAATTTTAATATGTTACCATAGACGTTGCCCTGCCACTTGCTTCTTATATGGTATTCATTTTATTTGTGTAGGTCTTAAAAAGGTCTTAAAATGTTGTAAATTTGAGCTTAAAAATCCTGCAGATACTGTGAATGGCAAAGCTGGCAAAGATTTTCAGCAACCATTTCTTGAGACTTCAGTGTGGTCCTTCAGAAATCCTAATATCTTTGTTTAATATTTAATATTTAATTTTGTGGAAACCATGATTCATGGTTTCCACATGATTTTTCAGGGTTTTTTGATGAGTAGATCGCTGAAAAGAGCATCATTGATTTGAGTGACTAAACTTAATTTGTCTTTTTTTGTTGTTTTTATTTAGTGTTGCAGTTGCCAGATCCAAAGATGTGCCTGCGTTTGGACCTCCCATACCCAAGGGGGTAATGTTCCCAAAGTCTGCTGTATTCCGGGACTTCCTGCTGGCCAAGGTGATCAACGGCGAAAACGCTGCCCACAAATCTGAGAAGTTCCGCGCCATGGCGTCACGTACCCGCCAGGAATACCTTAAAGACCTAGTGGAGAACTTCACCGGTGCAACGCCTGTGGACGCCTCTGGCGCGAAATTCAGCTTCATCACCCTAGGCGCCAAAAGAAAGGAACGTAGCCGCCCAAGGAACAACGCTCATCTGTACAGCACGGGAGCCATCACGTGGTCGGTGGTTGCCCGGGACAGTTGCCAGTCCACCGATATTGGTTGTTTGCTGGCCATCTCCCGAGATTTTGTGGCGCTCATTGAGGAAGCGTCCCGGGAAGTGGTTTTCAACTGTTACTGCAAGGACGTGATTGGTTGGAGCTCGTCCTCATTGGTGGGCAGGGTGAAGCTCTTTTACGAGCGCGGTGACTGTGTGGTGTTTTCCGTGCAGGACGGATGCCCAGAGGAAGTTCGAGAGGTCGTACAGCGATTAGAGGTATGAGTATAACCAATCCAAGAGGAAAGATTAAGTTTAATCTAAGCCAAAGCTTAGACCAAGCTTGCCTTTTACTGTGAATAAGTGAGCAGTGTTGGTGTACAGGATCAAGTTTCTCTTGCAAACAGGGGCCAAGGGTCATTGGATTAGCATTAGAAAGGTAGAAAGACCATGTTAGAGCAGATTACCCTACCTTGGTTTACCTTAAGCTTGCCAGAACGTTCACTTCATTCACTCTGGGATAAGTACATACGTCAACACACACCTTAATAAAACAATATTAGTTCCGCTTCTTGCTTTCTTGCCGCCCTTTCATACTCAGTTCATCCAGACTTTTAACACTTTTTACAGCGCAGTGGAGGGTTAAATGGGTGTACATGCTGTGTAAGTTGATGGACCTAGTCAGCATGTGTGGTCTATTCTCTTTGTGAGATTTGACAGCTTGTAAAATACCATCCTTTGACTCTTAAACATGCTGTTAAATGTGTTTATTGCATTGGGTGGTTTGCTGTCATCATCATAGCATTTGTGCAGCAGACCATCAGCACGTTTTTCTTGGAATAAGCAAAAAATTAAAATTCGGTCATCATCTACTCGTGTCGTTCCAAACCTGTGTGATTGACTTTTATATGAACGCAAAAAAAGATATTTTGAAAAATATTCTGGAGTTTTTTGTTTGTTATTGTCCAGTGAACATTTTTTTTCTTTTTGGACCGCATTGACTCATTGATCAAAAACATTCTTCAAAAATATATTTTGTGTTATGCGTAAGAAATTCATACAGGTTAGGAACAACATGACAGTTTAAAATTTTTGGGTGAACTTTACCTGTAATATGACTATTTGTGGGTTATGCCTTTTTAAAATGCAATTATTTACTTTTTGCGCATTTTATTAACAGTTTGGTGGCAAAAATGTATTATAATATGGTAGTATGGTTTAGGGCGTGCCAAGTTATGTCTGAATTGTTAAGCAACAGATTTTTTTTAACTTTAAAAAGGGAAGCTTATATTTCTTTTTAACCACCTTGGTCTCTTCAAAGTGCTTTTGTTGTTTTTGTGGGTGCTTAGAAAAGGTGCCTTTGGGCTTTTAGTAACTTTGCAGAGTCAGAGAAATATCAGAGTATCTGAGGTTTGCTTAAATCTGTTTATTTTCAGATCAAGTAGTTGCATGCAGAAAGTCTAAGCTGCTTTTGTTTTAGGTGTCATGAAGCAGATTCGTAAAAATTGTCTTTAAAAATACATTTCTTTAGGTAAGTTCTAAAAGGTTTGTAAGAAGTTCTCACGTTTTTTCTTCAAAAACATCCTATTTTTTTCTTAACAAAATAACAGGCCTTGGCATTATCTTGTTTGTTTTGCCAAAGATTCGCTGATAAGCTTAAAGGCTGTATTTTTGAATTATATCGTAATTATAGGCTTACATTTAAAATCCCCTAATTGACTTGTTTTTGTAGAGTTACTGAATTTCGATTTCGGTAAAAAGTCACGTCACGCAATCATTGTTTACATTATCGATCGTTGGTGTCATTTCAGAGAACGTGTGCACATCCATAGTAGAAGTAAAATGTATTTTATGTAGCTAGTGTTATGTTTTAATGCTTAATTACAACAATTTGATAAAAAAAAAATATCCATATAACATCCTTTGGTATTTAAAACAAGTTGGAGGTGATCCTAACTGTAAGAAGTTATTTATGGTGTTTTTTAGTTAGTTCATCCACCAATGAAATGAATTCATTAATTTCTCACCCCCATGTCGTTTCAAACCCGTAAGGCCTTCGTTCATCTCCGAAACACAAAATATGATATTTTTGATGAAATCCAGACCCTGCATATACAGCACTACCACGTTCAAGGCTCAAAAAGGTAGTAACACCAATAAAATAGTCCTTGTGACATCAGTGGTTCAACCTTAAGTTTATGAAGCTATGAGAATACTTTTTGTGCACATAGAAAACATTTTCATAGAAAACTTTATTCTAATGTTGTCAGAAGTACTGAAATTTTAAAAATGTGACGCTGATTTTGAGCACTGTTGAGTGGATTCTTAAACGTCTCTGGTTGCCCATTGTTTTCACACACTCAGATTGTCTGTGATTGACTACAATTGTCAAGTATTTTTGGGAATACAAGATATAAGAAGAAAATAAGAAGAAAACTGTAGTTAAGAAGAATGTTTACTGTAAAAAAACAACTTAAAAAAACATTTTCAACTTAAAGTGTTAAGTTTACACAACTCAAATATCCACGTTTTCATCTAGTACAACTTAACATTTTATGTTGACTAAACTTAAAATTTTAGGGCAGCACAAACAATTTTTTTCAATTTTAATTTTTTTTTTTTATTTTACAGTGTTTAGTGAATCTGGCCTCAGGTTGTCAGTTCGTCTTGTAGGAATGTGTTATTCATGAGACAACCAGGCTGTTGTGTTCTCCCATGTTGGTTTGACATCAGTTAATTTCATCCTTGAGAGACCTGGCTTTAACCATCATCTATATCTCTGTGTACTTGCGTACCCATCTGCATGCTTACCTGTGCAGGACCTTCTGCCCATCATCACAGCAGAGATTTTATCTTCAAAAGTTCCTGAGGTGACAAAAACCTTGTTTCAGATGACTAAAGTTTATACGTCTGTTCTGTCTTCCCTGCAGATGGTCACCAGGGGTTGTGAGGCGCTAGAGATGACCCTGCGCAGAAATGCCCTGGGCCAGCTGGGCTTCCACGTCAACTTTGAGGGTGTGGTAGCCGATGTGGAGCCGTTCGGGTTTGCCTGGCAGGCAGGACTTCGCCCAGGCTGCCGTTTGCTGGAGATCTGCAAGGTCGCTGTTGGGACTCTAACTCATGAGCAGATGATTGACTATTTGCGGACCTCCACACCTGTTACAGTGGTGGTCATACAGCCACATGAGGATGGCACACCCAGAAGGTACAGTTTGTCCTCCATCTTACATTGGCAGTTGAGGACAAAAGTTTACATACAACTTGCAGAATCTGCAAAATGTTAATTATTTTACCAAAATAAGAAGGATCATAAAAAATGCATGTTATTTTTGATTTAGTACTGAGCTGAATAAGATATTTATTTACATAAAAGACGTTTACATATAGTCCACAAGAGAAAATAATAGTTGAATTTATAAAAATGAGGCTGTTTAAAAGTTTAGAAAGAAAAAAGCTTTTCTGAAAAGCTTCAGAAAGAAACAATGCATTAAGATCCAGAGGGTGAAAACTTTTTGAATTCAAAGATCAGGTTAAATGACTTATTTTGTCTTTTGGAAAACATGTAAGTATCTTCTGTAGCTTCCGAAGGGCAGTACTAAATGAAAAAATATGATATTTAGGCAAAATAAGGAAAATGTAAACATCATC
>JAHKKF010529044.1:29208-48922 GCA_019740295.1 Labeo calbasu
CGGCTCTTAATGCATAGTTTTCCCTTCTGGAGCATCAGTGAGCATTTGAACCTTTTGTAATAGTTGCGTATGAGTCCCTCAGTTGTCCTCAGTGTGAAAAGATGGATCTCAAAATCATACCGTCATTTCTGGAAAGGGTTCAATTACACAAAAATGCTGAAGAAACAAAGATTCTGTGGGGCCTAAAGGATTTTTCTAAAAAATAGTTGACAGTTTAACCTTTAAGGACAAATGCATTTTGTATGATCCCTCTTATTTTGGTAAAATAATGAACATTTTGCAGATTCTGCAAGGTGTATGTAAACTTTTGACCCTTAACTGTAGATGTACAATTTACCACGCCAAGATGAAGCGTGTTATAAACCTTAATCTGGTATGTTTTTTGTCATGTTGTGGCCACATTTACAACCCTCAAAACTGAACCTTTATCCTTCATTAAATGTAACTCATGGACAGATGGGCCACACCAGTTTCTCATTGGTCAACAGAAGTCATTTCCTGAAGAGATGATTAATCCTCTTGAGATAATCTGTGAATGATATGATCATAGTCTGCTATTGTTTTTTTAAGGCTTTACATAAAAGAATCCACTTACAGCAAACTATCCTGGAACAGAAAGTGACCCTGAACCCTCTTGAACTTTAAACACGTGCCTCATGTTCTGTTTGCTCATTTCAGAAGAACATCTGAAGGCTGAGATTAAAGTGACCCCTCAAGACAGTCAATAACTGGATTGACATTTATCGCCTCCCTGCCAGGCATAAAAGCCAGAGATATCCAGTGCTCTGTGGTTTTTGTAAACACAAATTTAGGGAGGATTGCTTGCACTTCTGGTTGCCCTTAACTGCTCTATATATGTGTATCTTGGGCAAGTCGTTTCTAGAGAACTAAAGTTAACTGAAACATGCCTGGGCAAGTCAGGGTTGTATTTGGCTACAGATCAGTGTTTAGAAATATTGTTCCAACTGGATGTCATTTAACATTTGTTCTAAACTTGTAACAAAGCAATGCACACATAATTAGCAACACGCTAAAACTTCCTGTAGCACCTTAGCAATACATAGCGATGCATTAAAACCATTCAGAGCAACTAAAAAGCAACTGTAAAAATCTAGGCTGCCCTGTCTTGAAGTCTGCAGTCTTTAGAGATGTCTTGAACTTGAAACGAATAGGCGTATTTTTCCCTTCCCAACACTTTGTTTGTAAGACATTTCTCCATTCTGGGAATTTGTGTGTGAGAGTCTGAGAGTGTGGTGTTTTTCAATGAAGTACTTTTTTGAAGTACTGTATCTCATTGTAGAGGCTGTGAGAATCTTTCTTGAGAGCTCTTGCCAGTTCCAGCTTTCCATTCAAGAAGATCACCAGAGATTCTTGTTTCGGGAGTATTTCAGTGCGTGTGGTCGGAACAGAGTGGATTAGATCGGAAATACATCATTAACCATCAATGAGTGCCGCTGGCTTGGGCCGGACTTGCGTTAATTTCCTGTTTTTTCTTTTGGTTTCTTCCTCTCTAATAACACACACCACAGATAATCACTGCAAAATACAGTACATCATTTATCTGATACCATTTGTCATCTCATTTGCGGATGTGTCTATTCTCTTGCCAAACAGCCCTGCAGTGATTATCATTTAATACATTCTGCCAATTTCACTTACAAGATCTTCCCTTGACGCTAAATTTTGCATTTTACTAGCTGACTAGAACTGACTAGGAAAAATAATCCAGATTAATACATTGGAATGGATTCATAGAAATAGCTTGGCTCTAAATACAGCTCACAATTATGTACAGTGGGGTCCAAAAGCCTGCTTCCATTTTTGCATTTTTCTCATTTGTGACCCTGGACCACAAAACCAGTCATAAGTAGCACGGGCATATTTGTAGCAATAGCCAACAATACACTGTATGGGTCAAAATGATTAATTTTTCTTTTATGCCAGAAATCATTAGGATATTAAGTAAAAATCATGTTCTATGAAGATATTTGTAAATTGCCTACCGCAAATATGCTTAAATTTAATTTTTGATTAAAAACATGCATTGCTAAGAACTTCATTTGGACAACTTTAAAGCTGATTTTCTCAATATTTCGATTTTTTTTTTGCATCCTCAGATTCCATATTTTCAAATAGTTGTATCTCGGCCAAATATTGTCATATCATAACAAATGCATAAATGGAAAGCTTATTTATTCATCTCAATTTCAATTAAAAAACCCTTATGACCGTGGTCCAGTCACATGTAATACCTATTTTTGGCCTTAACTGCTATGTACTTACATTTAAATTAATCATTTGATACAATGCACTTATTGTTTTCGTGCAGGTCTTTACATTGTACTTATATTTTAAAAAAACCTGCATATAATTGCATCTGTAATTAATTTCTGTAATCACATTTTTAATTGCACTGTTCACACCTTAAACCACCCTTAAACTGACCCATACCACCAAAACTGTCTCTGATCTTACCTATATTCAACCTCAATTACAGCATGAGTGTTTTGAAATACAAGATAAATAAAAAAAATAAGTGCAATGTACTTATTGTATTTAAGTACGTAGTAGTTAAGGCCACCTAATATAAAGTGGGACCGTATTTGGTTACATCTGACCTTCTAGAGAAAGTAGTCACAAGATTAATGTCACAAATTCAAGTACGTCCTAAAAAATTTCAGGTTTAACTATTTTTTTTTTTTAACTCTGTTTTTTGACTATGGTCCCAAACCTTTGGGCCCCTCTGTGTGTCTATATAAACATCAACAGCCGGGAGGAAACCAGTCAGCTCAGAAGCGTGAAGGAAGCGATCTCGCTGTTGGGGGACTCTGACCTGCAGCTCAGCTGCCATTATAATCCTCATTTGTTTAGAAGGAGCAGTCTGCCCCCACAATGCTGATTTTAACCTCTCAGCCATTTCAGAGCTACTTAACTTAAAAAAAAAAAATAATAATAATCTGTTCAAAAATCAGGCTTATCCATAGTATGGCTGTGATTATTCCCTGTAGGCTTTTCTATAATTAGATATGTTGTGGGGTACATGTCTTGCTGTTGATATAATGCAAGTTGTTTATAAGTGGAGATAAACACTGGGTTAGTTCATGTAGGCGCTTCGAGAAAATGAAACAACATTGTGGCTGCTATCACAAAGCACTTACGCCCTGTATACAGTAATGCTGGATTTATGTTATGCTAAGCGCAGATGCTGCATCGGTCACGTCCTCTGTATCGGAGCAGGAATTTCTACTTGCTTACCTGTAGAGAAAAGTTCATGTGACTCAACATGAAAACACAAATAAGTTTATGACTGTTCACCATGTTTAAAATGAGTCAATAAATAACTTACTAAGTCACCTGAGCCATCGGAAATAAAATGTTGGGCTGTTATGAGTGATTTTAACTAACAAGCCCTTTGTAAAAAAAGATCTGTGATTGTATTAAATGGTAATACAGTGGTAAATTAACATAGAATCTGATATTGAATTATTATGAAATGCATGTGTACATTATCGATAAAAAAATCACAATATTAGTGATTAACAGTATTTAAAAAAAAAAAAATGCAGGCTTGAGACTTTTTTTTTTTCAAGAGCTTTTGAATTGTATAGTATTTATACTTTGATACATGTCCAAAAAACATGGTAGCAAGTCTAAAAACCCATGGTAATTTTCCTCTGTGTTTTTCAGAGGTGCCTCAGAGCTGTATCGTGTCCCCGTCATGGAGTACAAGACTCTTGGTACCGGGCCCGGTTGGCACAGGATGACTCACGTTCCCCAGGGGCTCCCGCTGTCTCGTGTTTCACCCACTCAGGGTCCAGATCGACCCTCCCCGAGCCAACAGATGTTCCAGTACGCCCAAGCTGCCATCTCACGTAGCACTTCTTTCGATAAGAAGTACCAGGATGGATCAAGGTAGTGAGATATGCGATTCTGTCACACATGCTGCTCGTTCATACCCATATAGCATATACCTGTAATTTCACTTATGTGTCATAGTGTGATTCAACTCTCATGATTATGTAATGTGAAACTATAGGGAAGCGATTCTCATGGAGATGCAAAGTGGATTGGTTTGGTTTGTGTAATTGATCCCACCATCTCCATTACAGCATGTGGTTCATTCTTACATAGGATTTAGCTGTTTATTTGCGTATGTGCACATGCATTTGCATGTGTGTTCAATCCATTGATTTCTTCCAAAAAATGTCAATACTGTCCCTAGGGCTTTTTTGTTCTAGTCTGTGTCTCATGGTTGGTATTCAAAATAGATAATACCCAGATTTTCTATAATGCTAATTGATCTGAAAGTCGGTTTAACATGGACAGCTAAAGCAAAAATGCCTCGAGTCAAATACAAGGACAAACATTTTTCTGGCTCATATTACCTAATGAAAATTGATTAAATGATGCCATATTATCTCTGTAAATGGTGGGCTACCTTTGGAAATGTCCAGGTCACATTTCACTCCAAAAAGAAATTAAATTTGGTCTATTCTTTAGTTAGTTTTTAATGTTTACTTTCTGTATTAAGTGAAATTATATTAGGATTATTTTATTTTTTATTTTATTATTTTAATGACATTATTTATTTTTATAATTTATGAATCCTGTTTAATTTTTTAATCAGATTTTATTTAATCTGCATAAATTAATATTAATAAAACAAACACTACTTTCATACAGTTGAGGTCAAAAGTTTACATACACCTTGCAGAATCTACAAAATGTTAATTATTTTACCAAAATAGGAGGGATCATATAAAATGCATGTTATTTTTTATTCAGTACTGACCTGAATAATATATTTTACATAAAAGACGCTTACATATAGTCCACGAGGGAAAACAACAGTTGAATTTATAAAAATCACCCTGTTCGAAAGTTTACAAAAAATCCTTCAGGTCCCACAAGTTCTTTGGTTTTTCAACATTTTTGTATATTTGAACCCTTTCCAACAATGATTGTGTGATTTTTGAGATCCATCTGAGGACAACTGAGGGACTCGTATGCAAGTATTACAGACAGTTCAAATGCTCACTGATGCTCCATAAAGGAAAATGATGCATTAAGAGCCAGGGTGTAAACTTTTGAACAGAATGAAGATGTGTACATTTTTCTTATTTTGCCTAAATGTCATATTTTTTTCATTTAGTACTGCTCTTCAGAAGCTACAGAAGGTAGCTTCTGATTTTTTTTGGTGGTGAAATATGACTGAAATACGTTGTCTTTGTTTTAGTGCGATATTTTTAGCACATTCACACAAAAAATATGTGCTCTAAATACAGAATGGAGTCCAAATGTTAAGCATAAGAGAGACGAAAATACAGTATTTTCAGTATAATCTCAGTATAAAATTCGGTCACCACTGTGAATGTGTCAGGACGGGTAACAAAACACAACACCTGTTTTTTTGTCAGGCTCAGCAACAGGCGTTTAAGAAACAGTGATTCATAATGGTGATGTTTGATTATCTAGATACATCTCTGCTGACATATCCACTGGGAAAGCCCAAAGGGGAGCACATAGAGGCTATTAAGGATGATACATGCCACCCTGTGGATTAGAAGAAGGAAAAAAGTACGGAATGATTATGTTCTAGTCTTGTGTGGCATTGATTCGTTCCTTCGTATTTCTCAGGAGACGCCTTTCAGGGTGAGCTAATTGGGAACTTGATTTTCCAGTGCTGTAGAGTCGGGATCCCTTTATAAAGTGTGTCTTCTTGTGCAACTGAGTGACTGTGTGTTGCACGCTTGTGTCTTCACCTTGTCTGAAATGCACACACCTTTGCGGCCTCTTCACCCAGGCTGTCATCTCGTCCTCTGCTGGGATCCGTGTTGCACATGGGCTGTCATTCTTTCCTGGAGTATGTTTCTCTTATTTCCCCCCTGGAATGCACAGACGTTCCCAGCCCTGGAGACACGAGGTCCTGCTATGAATAGAATCTGCTCCACCACTTTTTTTTTTTTTTTTTTGACAGTGTTTCCTCCCTCCGGTCCGGAATATGAATGAGTGTTGCTGTAGCGCTCTCATTGCTTTTGCCACCAGAGCTTTGATTAATGAGCTTCTACCCTGTGTTTGCTCATTGCAGGGTGTTGCAGGACTTCGAGATGGTTCAGAGTCCGTCTGGAAATCCCGGCCAGCACTACTGCAGTTCTCCCAGTAACCAATCAACCTCCAGTGACCCCGGTCCCTGCGGCACATGGGCTCAGAAAGCCAGTTATGACGGGTAATGAGATTCTGTTCGAAGCAGCCTTGTATCTCAGAAAACCAAAGAGCCCGGCAGGGTTAGAGTTTATCACAAGAGTCTAATCATATGAGATTTGGTGCAAATCTTTGGAATTAGAGTAGAAGATGAAGTCAAGTAAAGCGATATTGGAATGTAATTCTATGGCCTCTATGTCCAGTATGTGCTAATATATATGACCAGCTATGTAAACATCAACTATTGATTCACAGACAGATGCACAACAATAACAGATGAGAATATGACCCCTTTCATATGCCACATTATGAAATGCAGTTATCAGGCTTATACAACATGCTTAGGTAGTAAATCCTAAATATCACTAATGAATAATGCCAGTGGACCTTTACACACTGTGTTTGTCACAATAGGTCACAGTCGCCTGCCCTTCACGACCAACCCGAAGAAAAAGAAGGAGATAGAGAGCACAAGCTGGAGAGGACACAATCTGCTGGTACGAAGGCATTGTTTTTCTCAAACACCAATGCAGATTAAACTAGATTAAGTTCAAATGACTTATGTAATTGATTTACCCATTTAATTGACTGAATTTAACAATACCTTGAGACTTATTGTCTGTAAATCATTTTGGTTAACATTAATGAGCGCTCTTATTAATTGGTGCATTTCAGTTACGAATTTGTGTAAAACGTTTGTGATATTTTATAAATGTCGTTTAAAAAAAAAAATTCTGAAATGACAGTGTTTCCATTAACCATTGTTGAATAAACCGTCATTTTTTTTCCTCTCGCGATAAGTCATGATGACCAATGTTGATAGGTTTATGAAGCCTGTATCACAGCCACTGCGCTAGCTATTGTTTTTAATCGAAAAAGACATAGACATGTATCTTTAGCAAAGCAGTGCGGAGAATCACTTCTGGAACTTGCCGTGGCGCAGCTGATGTGAACACAAGCATTGACTGTTGACCGCATCACAGTTGTAATACAGTGTAAATAAGTGGTTATTCGGGCATTAATGACAAGGAAAACCCTGTTTACTTGAGAGCGGCCAAGTATGAGGTGTTTCTTGGAGGTTATAGTACATTAAAGAGTGATCATGTGACTTTTACATGCGCCAAGTGACCTGTAAAAGTGAAATTTCTTTTCCATTGCAGTTTTGCAAAGTATTCCTTTTTTAAATTTCACAACTTTTTTGAAATATATGGAAGTTTTTGCGAAATTGACGCATTTCCGTTGGGCGTATTTTCAATTCGCAATTTCAGTTTGCGCATTTTGAAGGGTGATAGAAACGCAGCTAATGTTATGTGACATCACATCCATGATTTCCAGGATCGCCTTGTGTTCCTGAAGCCAAGTGGCATATTCCATCCACCAAGATCCTGAACCGAGGTCTACAGAGACAGGGGGCGAAAGAATCACCTGGTAAATTCCCTCGGGTAAGTGATCAATCAATTGAACTATAAAACTGTTAGACCCATTCCTCTGAATTGATTGGAGTAATAATTTTTTAATGCCGCTGGGACTTACTCCACTTGTCTACGCTTGCATCATTCCAGACAGCGATTTTCTAGTTTACATATTAAATTTTGGTTATTGGAGCGTGAATGGCTTTAAGATACAGTCTTGTACTGCACGGCAACAGGAACATATGCTAAGCGAATGCATGTGTCGGTGCAAGTGTTTGTGTGTTTATATGTGGCTGATGGGTGCAGTGACCTCATTAGTCAGGAACGTGTAGTTGGCAGCACTGCAAATTCACCACATTTCTCCATGTGGTTGGGTGGTTGTAGAGGGGAGGTCACTGGTTTGAAGAAAGGGGGGGATGACATCTATGGCAGATGGTTCATAGTGTCACATCCAGTCATGCAATCCCTGTGGGAATTGACGTAAGAAACTGGACGCCAGTTACAGGACACCACACTGTACATTCTCACTTGTGCATCCTGTGCATCAGGTTAAGTACAAATCCACCTGATTTATCAAGCGCGAAAAGGTCACTATACCCTTGCTGCTCGCAGCCGATGTTGATGCTAAAGGCAAGAAGCAAATTCGTGGGTCATGTTTATCTCATATTACTTATGCAAAGCCCTACATTTCTTCATTTCGTGATTCACGGAACTGACAGCGTTTTGCAGTAGTGTATTGACCACATTGGCATTAGCCAGAGGGGACATTTGGAAATGGTGCACCATAGTAGATCTTCCAAAGCAAACCATGCATTAAAGTTTAAAAATCATCCACTTTCCATTCATTTGAAAGGGCTTAAATTTAGACCATGCAATTTAACAGAGGAATCAATTATTCATTTTCCATGAGATTGGTTACAGTAGGTGGTAATGGCGCTGTGCTGGTTCGTCTCTCTGTTGCTGTTATTGCTCTGCTAAATGCACTTCAGTGCTCCGGGGGTCTTCCTTCATCCATTTTTGTTGGGCTGTATTTTCACGAAGAAGTAAACAAATGTCACTTTTTGATAACATGGTTTGCTTAATTCGTATTTGGTGCTTATGTAGTTCAGGTCATAAAAATAGAAAAAATTCACCTACAAAGACAAGAAACACATTCTGCTAAGTCATAAACATCTTAAAGACATGTAATAGATGTCTATTTGACATTTGAAAGGAAATGTCCAATAGACATATTGCAAATGAGCAAACTACATCTTGCAGATGTCTTGCAGATGTCTCCGAGATGTACGTGTGCTATCAGGGATTAAACCCTACCAACCTCAAACTTTTGAAGTGTAGTCTACATGATTTTTTCCACCATAACACTCACACAACTTTCCATAATCTTCCAGACGCGTGAGAAGAGCTGCCATAGTCATTGCTCCAGCCACTCCAGTAACAACACCCTCTCCAGCAATGCTTCTAGCGGCAGTGACGAGAAACATTTTGGTTCTGGAGACCCGATGGATCCAGAGTCTCTGGGTCTCACCTACATAAAGGGGGCGTCCACCGACAGCGGTATAGATACAGCACCTTGCATGCCTCCTCCACCTCCCGCCCTGCCCCTGACTGGAGTGGGACCCTCACGGATGGTCACGAGGGATGGGAGGGTTGAGACGGGACTCCCTTGGCCTCTGGAATACCATGAGGATGGTGAGACAGATGAAGGAAGGGCAAAGATGTTCCTATCTCAAGGATATGTTCCTGCTACACCCACCGGTCACACCACGGATGGCAGCACCGGAGATCTGAGTGAGATCTCCTCTCTTTCTAGGTGAGAAAAATTGTTATCGATTTTTGGAAGTTTTTTGAGGTTTGGATCATGCTTAAGCGCTCATTCAGCAACAGCATTTTTTCTTTCACTTTCTGCAACTGTACACTTATAGACTTTTAGAGCGCCTGTAATTACACAGACCTTTTGTAAATGTTAAACAAATATCAGCTAAATATAATGAGTATTACAGTTGCCTAAAGCTTAAACAACGAAAGCATATAGTAAGGCTTTCAAAGACGAGCAAATAGTCTTGTCTTGTGCTCGTGGATCAGCTAGGTCAGTTATACAGTGAAAAGGTATTTCTGTATTCAGCTTTGTTGTTACGGGTCTGAACACAGACAGACGCAGATGAAGAGCTTGCTAAGGTCAAAATGATTTGAGTTTGCAGAGTTGAGATGATTTGACACAAACAGCCAAACATCATCTCATCAGCCCTGCGGCGTTTTCCACCGCAGTCCTTTTTTTAAGTTGGGCTTCTGCTCTATGGAGTTTTAACAATGTAACATCTTGCATAACATAGCATCTTGCTGCGTAGAGTGTTTTTATTATTAACTAAAACTATTCAAAATGATTTTTAGTAATCCAAATAAAGCTGAAATAAATAAAAGAAATTACATGAAAAACTAAAATATTAATAATTACTATAATAGGCAGAATGGAAACAGCTGTACTGTTTATTGCTGTTTCAGCAGTCATTTTTACTTTTTCCCATGTTCTTGCCTTGACAAGTATGCTCTTAAAACCTGATAATTAATGGTTCTGGGTCAGGCATTGCTATTAGATGAAAAATCAGTTATTTACTCAGATATTGGTTTAATTTTGGTCCTTCATTTTTTGTTTTTTTTTCCACCAGTGGTTCTCGTCATTCTGGAAGCCCTTCTGAGCGTTGTTCAAAGACTTCCAGCTCCATTGACCCCTCAAAAATCTACATTATCTCTCCTACGGACTCAACTCCAATGGGAGGGCGGGAAAAGCACTCGCTTAGCTGCCAGTCACATGGTGAGAAGTATTTGACTGGCTGGAAGAAAGGAGAAAATGACCACTTACTGGAGGAGCAAGGGCAAGCTAGAGACTTCAGGTAAGTGGCACTTAATGTTTTATGTATCTTATGTAACACTTTTTTTTTTGTTAAACATATGCATTGACCGATAGAAAAGCAGTGACATTCAGAAAACCTTTTAGGTTAGTAATACATCTCTTCCTGGCAGCATCTCAGAGATGATCGATGTCAACAGACATATTATGTAACCTCCATCGAGCAGAATCCAGACACAATCTACTTGACACCTGCCACTTCGAATTATCAGACTGAAGGCCTGATAAATGTTTCTCTGACGATTAAAGCAGAGCCTTGATTTGATTGACAAGCTCACCAGGGGATGCTGACGTTTTCCTGACGCATTTAATATTTGATGGAAATTCATATTTCTCTAGTGTCAGGTTTAAAAACAAAAGGGACATGGAATCGATTTAAAGCTTTGTGTAATCATTTTTTTCCTCCTCTTTGTTTGCGCCTCAGTCGATCAGAGGCTTTGTTGTCTTTACTCCTAAAGACGCTGTTGAGGAAATCAAGGTAGTTGGATCATTACCTGGCCCTGAATTGTTCACTGTGTTGTTCCTTCCCTCTTGTCCTGTAAAATGGCACTAACTACATCTTTAAAGGGACAGTTCACCCAAAAATGAAAAAAAAATCCCATTTATTCACCCTCAAGCCATCCTAGATGTATATGGGTCATTCTATAATTACATTTAGAATTTGACAATGTGAAGAAAAGGGTTTTCACGTTTCCCAAAAACCCAAACATGACCTTACATTGCTGCTTTAAAACAATCTATATTGTATAAAGTGCTATAGGAAGGTGATCTGTAGGAATATGTGCATAAAATACCATCTAATGTTAACTTTACTGGGTAACACAGTTGACAGGTAATTTAGTTGACATTTTTAGTATTTTGGGGATATACTCAACATAGAAGCTTAGAACTACTGAGTATATGGTATGTTTAGAAATATATTTTCATAAATCATAAGTTTTAGTTAAAATTTGCAGCAATAATACTTGTGTAACACTGTTGGCAGTCAATTAATCCACTCTTGACACAGGTTTGCTAGTTTAACCAATATTAGGGGAAAGAGAGAGAACATAACTTCTAGTGTTTCGTCCATGTGCTTCTAGAGGAAATACCATCATTAGAATGGGACAAACCATTTAATTTTGAGGGGGGAGGGTTCTAGTGGGTAACTTAGTTGACAATGTTTTTTTGAACACAAATAAAACAAGTTATATCACAATAAACATATTATTTTTGAAGCACACACCCAAATGTCTTGATAACTTAATCTAACTGAAGGCAAAACTATGAAATTAATTTATAATTGAGGTAATTTTCAGGCTTAAATCAGGATTCCCACGGGTCCTTGAAATCCTTGAAAGTTTGTGAATCTGAAAAAAAAACATTTCAAGGCCCTGGAAAGTTTTTGAAAATGAACATACACAGGTACAGGTCCTTGAAAGTGCTTGAATTTATTTTGTACAAGTTTTCTGGAAAAAAATTCTGGTGTTATTTTATAACACTTCGGGGCCTTTGCATACTAGCTTGCTTGATTTACGTGCGTTACGTTAAGCGTATCCTGCGTGAGGTACTTTGTGTTGTACGTTGCCATGACTTTACAACTTAACAAAATCGGACAGCTGAATACCGGGGTTGTATGTGATATGAACATCACTTTTTAACAAAAGATATAGCTTTTTCAACATATAGTAGTGTGATTGGGAAAAATAGAATTGTGTACTAGAAAATTAAGCATCAGGGCTTTATCTTGGTGAAAATATATTATAAAAATTACTTCACGGACATGAGATGTACCCATAATTATAGAATGACCCATATAAATTTCTTCTTTCAGACAAATTCAGTCAGAGTTATTAAAAAAAAAAAAAACCTGGCTCTTCCGAGCTTTATAATGCTAGTGAATGGCTGTTGAGATTTTGAAAACCAATAAAGTGTATCCACCCATCATAAAAGGACTCCGGGGCATTAACAAAGACCTTCTGAAGCAAATCAATGTGTTTGTGTGTAAAAAAAACAAAAAAAAACAAGCAGGAACACCACTCCATTCCAGTGGAACACCACTCTCTTGTGAATTCACGTACGACAGTTATCGTAAGATAGAGATTATGGTTTATAAAGTTTTAAATATGGATATTTTTCTTACACAAATGCATTGATTTGCTTCAGAAGGCCTTTATTAACCCCCTGGAGCCATGTGGAGCACTTTTTATGATGGATGGATGCACTTTATTGGATTTCAGTGGCCATTCACTGCTATTGTAAAGCTTGAGAGAGCCAGGACATTTTTTAATATAACTTCGATTGTATTCGTCTGAACGAAAAAAGTCATATTCACCTTGGATGGCTTGAGGGTGAGAAAATCATGAGGTAATTTTCATTTTGGGATGAAATATTCCTTTAAAGGGACAGTTCACGCACAAATAAAAATTCTGTTATCTTTTACTCACCCTAATGCTATTCCAAACCTATATGACTTTTTTTTTTCTTCTGTAAAACACAAATTTAGACATTTTTCCTTGAAGTTACAATAAATTGGACTAGAGCTTTCAAGCAATAATGCAAAAGCAATATAAAATTATCATAAAACTGGCACATTTGGTTTTGTGTCATGTGACGGTTTTATGCGAAGAACAGTCATTTAAGTCATTATTCACTGATTATCTTCCTCTTTAGTGAGTGGCAACTTAATATTTAGTCAGTAAGTTGAACAAATACATCAGACCTGTTTGGTGGACCACATCAAGTGATTCATCAAAAAGATCTGACACCAAAGAACAATTTATTCATGAATCAGACATTGTTACTCTGCTGAGGAGAGTTTCAAATGATCAAATTTTGGTATGTTCCTCACATAAAGCTTTTGTATGGCGTCAAATGACTTAAAGAGACAAGAAACGATGCGTGTGAATCATTTATATCATGGTGCTTTCTGTAATTTAGAAAGTTGACAGTCCCACTCATTCACTTTTGTTATATTACATGTTTAAAAATTAACTAAGACTTCATCATGTGGGTTTAAAATGACACGAGTGTGAGTAAACTCTGACAAATTTTCATTTTTCGGATGAACTGTTCCTTTCAGATCACGCGAGTCAGTGATCTGTTTTGATTTGTTCCCTGATGAGTCACGTCATGACTGTGTGAAGGCTGTTTCTTACTCAATGGCCCATAATCCTGTGTTTCGTCACTGCTGTAGCTGTAGTCCTTGGAATGTTTTGTCTGTAGCACCTTCACAAAGAGAAACCCAAATCTACAGCAGCACATATAGAGGAGGCAAAGTTCACTTTTAGATTGATACAACAGCAAAATCTGCTGCTGATGTCTATTTTTGTCTAATTTGTTTTGTTTTCTCCCGCCCTTGCTCTCTCTCTGTCTCCATGTCTCTCTCTCTCTCAGGGGGCTCTATTTGAGAGACCCATCCCAGGTGGTTAACAGTGCTGGTGAGAAGCTCCAGACGCTCTCTAAGGAGGCCTTCCTCAGGATGCTTCTGCCTGACAGTCCCCCGGGCCAGGCAGGTCGTGGCAAGGTGAGTGTAGAGCTGAGCCCTGGAGGATGAGTAATGCAGTGAGCAAGTGCTGCTGTAGTTAGGACATGTTAAAGCAACACTGAAAAACAAAGGAATTATACATTTAAACACGTTTCCACTAAACAAATTATTCACCGGTGTGTTACAATGACAAGCAAATCAACTAACCCAGTCAGCAGCCTGGGTAACAGCCATTCGGTTGACTAATGGAAGTGTCTAAAGGAAATGAGGTCACAACAATCAGTCATTTTCCTCACCTGGGCTGCTCACAGCAGTGTGGATTATAAAGCTTTGTATGCCCACATGCTCTACATGTGTAATAGTCTCACTGTAAGCTTTAATTTGCTTCATTTGCATAGTACTTTTTACAATGCATATTGTTCCAGAGCAGCTTTACAATGAATAAAGCCTCACAAACCCCCAGTGAGAAAGCCGCAGGCATAATGCATATATGCACAACTGTTAATTTGAAGCAAAATCCATATTAAGAAATTCATAGGCAACACTCTACTGTTTTAACTCTTTAGCGTTAGTTAATGCATTGGGTATTGTGAACTAACAATGAACATCTATTTTGAACAATGTATACAGCTTTGTATACTTAAAATGGTTAACATTTAGTAGTATATTTATAAATAAGCATTAACTAAGATTAATCAATGCTGTACAAGTAAGTTTTTTTTCAGTTATCTTAGATGACTTGATGATAATAATAATAATAATAATAATAATAATAATAATTATTATTATTATTATTATTATTATTATTATTATTATTATTATTATTATTATTATTATTAATAATAATAATACTAAGAATGTCCAAGTTAACTTTTAAAAAATTATATATTTATTATACTAGAATTTTTTATACAAAAATGTATAATCACATTTATTATTGTTATTGTTGTTATTATTATTATTATTAATAATAATAATAATAATTATTATTATTATTATTATTATTAATATTATTATTATTATTGTACTTGTAATACTTACAAGTTATAATTATTATAATCAATTATTAAGTTAACTGGAAAATGTTGTTAATAATAATGTTATCGTTCTTGCTGTTGATGTTTTTATTTTTTAAATGAACTGGGAACATGTTGATGATAATAATAATAATAATAATAATAATAATAATAATAATAATAATAATTACCTAAAGTATTACCAAGTTAACTGGTAAAAATGTTTTATTATATATATATATATATTTATTATATATTTTTATTATTATATATATCATTATACTATAATTTTTAGATAAAAATCCATAAAATAATCAAATATATTATTATTATTATTATTATTAATTATTGTAATTATAATACTTAAGTTGTAATTATTATAATCAATTATTAAGTTAACTGGAAAAATGTTAATAATAATGTTATTATCGTTGTTATCGTTCTTGTTGTTGTTGTTGTTGTTATTATTATTATTATTTTATCATCATTATTATAATTGAAAATTATTTTTATGGTTTTTGTAATAACCTGGAAAGATGATAATAATAATAGTAATAATTGTTTTTAGAAATAATGTTTTCCAGTTAGATTTGACGAAATTGAATAATTATAATAATAATAATAATAATAATAATAATAATAATAATACCAATTTAACTGTGGTAAAGTTATTATAATAAAATAATAATATTTATTATTATTGTTAATATTATTAATTATAATAAGTATATGTTATACTTCTTATAATTAAGTTAACCAGAATTTTTTTTTTGTTAATATTGTTTTTATTGTTCTTGCTGTTTTTGTTAACATTGTTGTTATTGTCATGTTATTATCGTTATAATAATTAAAAATTAACATCATTATTATAATTTTAAATAATAATAGTAATATAATTATTATTATTGTCTTTTAAATAAACTGGGGAAAATGATGATAATAATAATAATAATAATAATAATAATAATAATTGTCTTTTATTAATTGTCTTATTTTCCTGTAAAATTAGATGAAATTGGAAATTAGATAATGATGATAATAATAGTAATAATAATAAGTATTTTTATTGCTTTATATTACTGTTGTTGTTGATATGACATTTAATAAAAAATAAATCTATATTTCATTGTAAGTCTCACTCTGCCCAAACGTTAATGTGCATTGTTGTATTCATTTTCTCCAATTCCTGAAGCCCATCTCTGAGGTCTGCTGGTCCTCTGTCACGTTCATGTCTCTAATTGTCTGTTTGAGCCCCTCCCCCCGCCCCTAGACCCCCCGTGAGGACCGTGTCCATCGCGCCTGCATTATTGATGAGAGCGCCATGACTCTAATAGGTCTGACTCACAGACCCGCAGTCACTCACTCTGACTGCTGATTGGTCCCCAGCTGAGTCTCATGTTCCCTTAGCTCTCCCTCNGTCACGTTCATGTCTCTAATTGTCTGTTTGAGCCCCTCCCCCCGCCCCTAGACCCCCCGTGAGGACCGTGTCCATCGCGCCTGCATTATTGATGAGAGTGCCATGACTCTAATAGGTCTGACTCACAGACCCGCAGTCACTCACTCTGACTGCTGATTGGTCCCCAGCTGAGTCTCATGTTCCCTTAGCTCTCCCTCCTCCTGCTCTCAACCCCCCACCTCTCTGCCACAATTCAATTAAGTGATATGTGCTTTATTGCCACGACTGTTTTATTAACAATATTGCGGAGCCTTTCAGATAATCATATTCTGATGAATAATGTCTTTGCTTCCCCCTCTCCCACTCACTCTCTGTCTCTCTGTTTTCTCTTTGTCTTCCTGTTACCCATCATCTTCTATTTCGATCCCATCCGTCTCTCTGCTTTTTGTTATTTCAGATACCGCTTGTCGGTCAGTCTCCACGTCGCTCTCTGTACCGGACGCTCTCAGACGAGAGCTTGTGCAGCAGCCACCGGAGAACGCTGTCCTTAGCTAGCTCTCGTAGCTCCATGCTAGACCAGGCCGTGCCCAACGACATCCTGTTCAGCAGCGCCCTGGCCTACCACAGCACCTTACCACCTCGCATGGGCCTTAACCACGCCGCCAATCAGCTGAAAAGTGAGTGTTCGCAGATGTTTTCCCAAATCAATGACGCTAACATTGTTTTAAGGATCACACGGTTGCGTTTATATAGAGTCTGGCCTCAATATCCTGTCCACTTCATCCCAGAATGCATCAGAGTACCAGCTGTACATATAATGTAAACGCTCGGATTGCGTGGTTGATGATAATGGAATAAATGAGCTTTTTTTGGCCCATAACTGATTTTTCCATCTCCTCGGTAAGCTCACCACATTCCTTCCTGTTACTGTAATTTTATCCTCTGCAGACTTTAATGTTGTACTTGGTAATGAAGCAAGTAATGATACTATAAATCTGCTGCTAATGCTTGAGAGACTTAGTGCTAATCATACTATTATGCGTCTACTGAAATATTCTAGTAGGATGAAGAGTGTGCCGTAATAGGAAAATCATTATAATAGCATGATTTTTGTGTAAGTGCGCTGGACTGGTCACTTAAGGCTGGACGTGTTCATGCGTTAAACAGCTGGAGCGTGACGCAGCTGAACAGAGGGCACACTTATGGAAAGTGTAACTTCTGTGTAAGATATTTTACGTCATTGTTTTAAACAATTTAGACAACCGTTGAGACAAAGTCTTTCTTTTTTTTTTTGTTTTTTTTTTACAAAAATACAGTTACAAAAAATAATAAAAATTCCAAAGCATTAAAAACAAAATATATTGAGAAAAATACAATATTTGTACAAAACATTTCTTTAATGTATTTTTTGGAAAATATACTTTTTGTAAAAATTAAACCTTTTTTTTTTTTTAAGAGTACTCACAAGTTTTATTGAATTAAAATATATCAAAAACAAGTTTTTATGCATATTTTGAAATTATATTTTTTGTAATTGTTTTTTTTTTTTTACTGTCACTTTTGATGTATCTTTGCTAAATAAATATATGCACATTTTGCCAATTTGATTTTTTTTATTTAAAAAAAAAAAACTTTTAAAAAATATTTATGCAGTCCAAAAATAGGGTGACTATTTTTCATTTATTACATTTAGTTGTGTTTGTGTATTTTAAAAATGAAATATTTTTACAAAAATACGGTTAAAAACTAATAAAAATTCCAAGCATTAAAAACATAAAATATATTTACAAAAATACAATATTTTTACAAAAATTTTAAATTAAAAAAAAAAATTAAATATATTTACAAAATCAATATTTTCACAAAAGATACAACATTTCTTTAATGTACTTTTTGGAAAATGTATATATTTTTTAAAATAAATAAATAATAAATAAATATATAGATAGACAGATAGATTTACAGTACTCCCTACATTGTTCTGTTTGTGTCTTAAAAATGACATATTTTTGCTAAAAAATAGTTTAAAAATTCCAAGCTTTAAAACCAGTATTTATTTACAAAAACAATATTTTCACAAAATTTCTTTAATGTACTTTTTGAAAAATATTTTTTGTAATTGTTTTTTACTGCCAGTTTAATTTATTTATTGATTTTTTTTTTATTATTTTTTTTTTAAGATTTTTTTTTTTGCATTTTTTTGCCTTTATTGTATAGGACAGATCAGATATGACAGGAAGCGAAGTGGGAGAGAGAGGGAGGGGCGGGATCGGGAAAGGTCCTCGAGTCGGGATTCGAACACGGGACGCCCATAGCGCAAAGCGCAATTTAATTTTTTTATCAAAAAAAATCAACACCAAAAAAATCATGCAATATTTCTAATATAGGGGAACTCTTTTCTGTTAATTACATTTAATGCTGTTTTTTATGTGTATTTTAAAAGTGATATATTTTTACAGTATAAAATATATAAAAGTTTTTGCTAACTTTTTTTTTTTTAAATATATATATTTATGTCATATTAGCAGATGTTACATTGGAATATCTAACTTCACTTGTTTTAGAAACGCAGCGCTTGTGGTATAGGATGCTGAAAAATTGAGCAAGACATTGCATAACATCTAAAGACGCCCATATAATTCATACCTCTGACTGATAAGTAAAATAGCAAAAAATAGCACATATGGAACTCAAGAACACGTCCTGTGTTAACAGCCCTAATGCCTCTTGGCGTGTTTCGCATACAGACACTTGAGCTGTTCTCCAGCTGTCTGAAACGTACAGTTCCTCTCTCATTATAGCAGAACTCTAAGCCGGCCAACTTCATTCATTATTCAAATCACTCTCACCTCTCTGCTCTCAGGCGAGGCCTGTCTGTCTGCCTGCATGAGCAGACTTTGTGTGAATTAGCAAGCGTGTGCTCTCTAGGTCACCTAGAGCTAATTTTACTCTGCTTCTGTGACTTGCAGCGTTTGATTCTTTCGCCGTAAGTACATCGAATTGTGGGTGAAGTTGCCCTTTGGCCCTTGGCTGTTGAGCAGCGGCAACTGCTTTTCTGTCAAGTTGAAATCTCTGCCAGTGGATAAATGTTTAATGTAGTTTATGCAGTGGTCAGGGCCCTTCAGTTGCGTCCTCAGTGACTGTCTCAGTTTCCTCTCAATCGAACTGATCATTATATCCATGATGAATGGTTCAAGTGTAATTGTAGTCTCTCATGAGTTCAATTATTTAGTAAAGGCACATTTAGGTCAGAGCATGTTTTGTTCAAATAGTGCTTAAGAGTCAACATGGAATCAGGTTGGACCCTTTTTGACT